>RSEF01000021.1:1431472-1473935 GCA_003993805.1 Himantopus leucocephalus | reverse complement strand
TGTGGGGAGGAGGGATGCTGTGGAGTGGGGGGATGCTGTGGAGTGGGGGGATGCTGTGGGAAGGAGGGATGCTGTGGAGCAGAGGGATGCTGTGGAGCAGAGGGGTGCTGTGCAGAGCGGAGGCAAGCGGCTCCTTCGCCCCCGGGGTCCCAGCCCCCCGCTGCGCCCCATCCCGGGGCTGGGCGGGGATGCCCGGCGGGGGGGGTCACCTCGGGGGGGCGCCCCCGCTGCGGCGCTCCCCGCGGCGCCCCCCCCGTCCCTCCGGGCGCCGCTCGCTCGCCTCCTGAGCGCATCAGCTATCGAGGGCAGGAGGGTGCCGGAGCGGCCCCCGCCGTCACGTCGGCGGAGCGGGGGGCGGGAGGAGCTCCCCGCCTCCCCCGGGGCGCCGGCTAAATTTAGGCAGCTGGCGCGGGGGCCCGGCGGAGCAGCATGCAGGTCTCCTTCGTCTGCTCCGAGCACAGCATCAAGAGCCGGAGCGCGGAGGACCGGCTGAACCGGCAGAATGCCGGTAGCCCCAGCCTGGGCACCCGCGGCAAGTTCCGGGCGGTGGCCATGGTGGCCCGCAGCCTGGGGCAGCTCTCGGTGCAGAACGCGCCCTCCTCCAGCGAGTCCAGCGGCAAGCAGCCGGGCATGAAATACCGGTAGGAGACGGGCGCTGCCGGGGCAGGCGGAGCCGCTCCCGCCCGGCTGCCCCCGCGGTCCTCACCGGGGGAGGGGGGGGGTCTGAGGGGGTCGGGGGGGTCTGGGGGCGCTGCACCCCCTTAATCCCCGGCTGGCGTCCCGCTCCGTGCGTTTCTCGGTGCGAAAAGTGCTGACCGTGCGCCTCCGTCGCCTTCCTCGCTCTTCGCTCCTCTTCCCTCTCGGGGCGGCTTTGATCCGTAAAACCTGCGGGACGGAGCGGGAAAGGGAGCCTAAAATTTGGGGTAGGATTAGTAGGGTCCCCAGCGCCTGCCGAGCCGGGGGGGGGGGCGGTCTGAGAGTTGCGTTAATCCGCGGGCTGCCACGGCATCGTTACACTCGCTGCCCTGCGAAGCGTGCGCAGAGCCGTAAGCCAGGATTGGGCCCTTGGCTGCCCACGGTGGGTCTGGAAATGAGGGGCAGCATGTGCACGTTGTGCCCCCCCCCCCGCCAGCACCGGCTGGGTTAACGCGCTCCACGTCCCTGGCTCTGGAGCAGAGCACTGGGGGCTTCCCGCCCGCCCCGGGATGAGTGTGCACCCAGGCACGGCGCTGGGGGCTCTCCCCGGGAGGAGCATGCACGCCATGGTGCAGCTGACAGCCGCTGCGTGCCCCCGCTGCAGCCCAGATGTGACCGACATTAGGCACAAAGCGCATCGGGCCGGCAGAGCACGGGGATGCATCCAGCCGTCACCCACCATCATCGTCCAGATCAGCCGAGTCCCCTCGCCCGGGCGCTGGGGAGGGGTCCGCGGTGGCCCTGCCCAGCTCTCGAACACCGAAGCTTTGCAGTGGCAACACTGGGGCCACACGCGGTGTCATCCTCCAAACTCAGTGCTCGTGCCCCACAGTTGTATCCCCGTCCGAAGAAGGAGTGTTCGGGGGGCCACCATCTCCCAGGCAGTGGGTGACCGGCTCGGGGGTCTCTGCCAGTGGCTGCGGGGGGGACGGTGGTGCGGGGAGATGCTTTGTGCAAATGGATGGGACAGGAAGGCCATGGCACACTGCGGGGGGATGCTTGGCTGCCCCCAATATCTGCCAGCGTCTCTGTTGTGCGACCGGGCAAGACACATTTGGGCAGTAAAGCCGGGAGCAGCGATGTGCTGCCGGTGCCCACCCGCGCAGGAGGACCCCGGCGATGCCCCTGCAGCCTGGAATGGCCGGGACGGGGCTGGTGCCCCCCGCTCCCTGCTGTCACCCCCATCATGGGGTCTTGAGCCGCTGCTGCCCCACGGCCTCTCCCCGCCATGAAACGCGCTAAAAATAACATGGGGTTGGGGGGGAGCGCCCGCGCCTCCAGATGTTGGGCAATAATGCAGCGGCGCGGAAGGAAGATGCCCCGACTCAGCTCAGCCCGCGATTCACCGCTGCCGTTGGACCACGGCTGCTCCCTGCCCAGCTCCCCGTGCCCATGCCAGTGATGCCGGCGGTGGCGGTGCCTCCCGGTTGCTACGCGACACCCGCGCGGGCGAGCTGCCGCGGCTCACCTACACTTTATTTATTTTAACGCTCGTTTCTCGAGCCTTTGTCATTTTTAACAAGAAACTGGCTCTCCATCACCACGGCGAAGGCATCTGCCAGCCCGGCCCCCTTCCCGAAAGCTGTTCTCTGGCTCCTTGTGCCGGCGAAATTTTCAGGGGTGCTCCATTTCTCCGGGACACTGCTCTGCTCCCCAGCACCCTCTCCCCCTGTGCTCCCCTGTGCCACACTGCTGAGAACAGGCACAGCTCACGCCACGTGTGGGATGCTCCAGGCCTGGCCGCTGCCGTGCCATCTCCCCCTGCTCCTGCCCCGTCCCCCCACGCCGGCCTCGTCACGGGGAGTCGCTTTAACGAGGCCACTGCCTGCTGCCACTCTCGATTACCCTGCCAGGCACGGCAATTATTTTGTGTGCAGGAAACAACATCACTGCGCCAGTGGTGGCCGTGCCGCCGGTGAGCCACGGCATGCCTGGCCTGGGACGGCTTTTTAATCAGTTGTGGGGGGACCCTCGCTGCGGGACCGTCCCAGGCAGGGATGGGGATGGGGATGGAGATGGGGACGAGGGGTGGGGGCCAGGGATCTCCACCACTCCTCCCAGTCCACGCGGACGGCACGCTTGGTGGCACATGGATGCATGAGATGGCATTTTGGGGCTTCCTGGCGGCTTTTCTAACGGCTCTCTGTCTTCCAGGAACCTCGGGAAGTCTGGGCTGCGCGTGTCCTGCCTGGGCCTGGGTAAGTGCCAGGGTTTGCCACAGCTCCTTGGCGTCCCCCCCGGTCCTGTGGCTGCTGCCGGCGCTCCGCGGCGAGGGCGGCGCTCGCCTGCTCCGGCAATGCTTTGTGAAGGAAAGGAAAGGGTTTTCCTTCAGCCCGGCAGCACTTTTGAGACGCAGCCCAGAAATTGTCAAATTATTTTCTCTTTTTCTCCTCCGACGTGATAGGAAGTGACCGGGCTGTGCTGGGAGCACCGTGCCGCATGCGGCGGGGCCAACTGTGGCTGCCGCGTGCCGGGGCTGTGCCAGGGGAGCCGGGGTGGGTGGCCGGGGGCTCGGGGCAGCGGGCGGCACTCAGTGCTCACCATGCTCGCTGTGCTCACCGCATTCACCGTGCGTGCACCCTCTCTCCTCCGCAGGGACATGGGTGACTTTTGGAGGGCAAATCACAGACGAGGTAAGGATCGCGCCCCGTCCCTGCCCAGCCTTTCCCGAGCAAAGTGGCGAACGGATGGGGCCGGCACAGCCGCGGGTGCTGATCTTGGTGCACATGGTGTGCCAGAGTTCACCAGCACTCGTGAGCGTGCGTCTCCGCGCTCCGGCTCTCGGCCACCCCCTTCACCGACCCTCCCCTCTCTCCCCTCGCAGATGGCGGAGCAGCTGATGACTTTAGCCTACGACAACGGCATTAATCTCTTCGACACGGCAGAAGTCTACGCCGCCGGCAAGTAGGTACCCCACTTCGGCGGCAGCCCAAGGGGCCTCACCCTGCGCCCCGGCCTCCGCGCCGGCGGTTGACATCCCCTTCTCTTGTAGGGCCGAGGTGGTGCTGGGGAACATCATCAAGAAGAAAGGGTGGAGGTAAGCCGGACTTCATTCCTGTGCGGCAAACCCGGTCACCACGGTGCCGACAGGCTGGGGAAAGCTGGCGGAGCAGCCCCAGGCGTGAACGCGCGTGGGCAGGGAGCGGGCAGGGAGCACGGGGCTTTGCGAGTGCCGCTGCCACCGCTGACTCTCTCTTTCTCCCTGCAGACGGTCCAGCCTGGTGATCACCACCAAAATCTTCTGGGGAGGAAAGTAGGTAGCGCGCTGACCCCATGGCAGAGCGGCCGCGGCACGCCGGGCTCTCACCCACCTTTCCTTTTCCAGGGCCGAGACGGAGAGGGGCCTGTCCCGAAAGCACATCATAGAAGGTAGGGATGCTCCCCGGGCGCTGGTGGCCTCGGCGCCAGGCTGTGCCCGCGCCGGCTGCCACACCGGCTGGCGGCACAGAGCCTGGCGCACCTGACGGTCTGTCGGTGCGGCAGGTCTGAAGGCGTCGCTGGAGCGGCTGCAGCTGGAATACGTGGACGTGGTGTTTGCCAACCGACCCGACCCCAACACTCCGATGGAAGGTGGGTGCCGCGCCATGGTGCCGTGCTCCTCCCCGCTGCCTTTCATCACCGTCGCACAACCCAGAATTTTATTTCAAGGGCTTTTTCCCTTCCTAAGCAGAAACCTCTCCTCTGCCGCATGGTCAGCCCGTGCCACGCACCACTCTGCCGCCCTCAGCCCGGTGCTGGGACCCGCCTCGGGCCGCGGCGGGGACGGGTTGGCGCAGTGGCAGGACACCGCCCCCATCCCGGCAGCGGCCGACTCCACTCTCTCTAAACCTCTCTTTTATCACCAGGGGACCCATTTAGTTCCTTCAAGTCCAGGACTTTCATCGTAGAAGGTACTCCCTGCCCGCACTCTGCCCGCCGGCCGCTGCCTGTGTCCCAGCGGCAATTCCTGGGGCAGAACCCCCACTCTGTGATTTCCATCCCTGTCCCCCCGCCCTGGGCAAACCCCGCCATAGAATGCACAGGCAGCAGCAGCACAACAAAAACACCCCCCCGCCCCTTCAGACCGTCTTGCGGTTAAAGGGGAGAAAAGCGGAGAGGCTCCCCAGGCTCCTTGCCACAGGGCACCCTTTGCAGCCACGCCAGGACCACGGCAGGGTCCCTCCTCGCCGGGGCAGCTGTGAGCACGCCGGGGCACGCTCCGGTGCCAGCCAGGCGAGCCTCGCGCCCCTCGCTCCCCCCGCTGCCCGCCTTTGGCTGCAGGAGCGCGCCTTGGCTTGGCCCCGGCCCGCATGGCTCAGGGCCGGCTCCCACCGGAGACCCCCGCGCCCCTCGCAGAGGGTCTGGGGTTCCCTCCCTCTCCTGGGTCTCGGCATACTGGCGATGCTTCGGGTCCCTCCCGCTGCAGCGGTGCCAAGCGCGGTGCTGGTGCTGGTAGCCCGCAGGGTGTGGGGCCGGCACCAGGAGCCTCGGGCTGTTCTCTGTGCCCGGAGAGCCCCGGCATGTCAGAGTTGGCTGTCATCCCTGGCACATCCTAAGCGGCTCCTCCCTCGTCCTGCTCCTCTGAAAGCATCCTCCGGATGCAACCCAGCTCCTCGGCATCGGGGAGCGGGATGCTCACCAGCCGTCAGCGCGGCACGAGCCCCCTCCTGCCAGCGCGGTGCCCCGCTAACCCCTGCCTGCCGCTCTCCCCTTCCCTCCTGGCAGAGACGGTGCGAGCCATGACCCACGTCATCAACCAGGGGATGGCCATGTACTGGGGGACCTCACGCTGGAGCTCCATGGAGATCATGGTATGGGCCCAGGGTGCCGGGGGCGGCCGCGGTGGAGCAGCCCCAGTGCCGCCGGTGATGCTGATTTAATTAGACAGCAGCTGTCGGGAGCCAAGCGCTTACAGATGCACTTGAGCCTTAATTATTTTCCAGAGCAGCTCTCAGGCTCGGCCGGGGGCTCAGGGAGGGGGTCAGTGGGGGGCTCGGGGGGGGGCGGCAGGGCACTGAGGCCCCTCGGCTCTTCGGCAGGAGGCGTACTCGGTGGCCCGGCAGTTCAACCTGATCCCGCCGATCTGCGAGCAGGCCGAGTACCACATGTTCCAGCGAGAGAAGGTGGAGGTGCAGCTCCCCGAACTCTTCCACAAGATAGGTACAGCAGCGGGGGTCCTCTCCCGGGCCCCCCCAAAGCACGGTGCTTCTCAAAGCCCGGCGCTGCTGCGGCCAGGCAGGGCACGGCGCGTGTCCCCAGGGCCGGCCAGCCCCTGTGCCACAGTGCCCGGGGGGGCAGCAGCGTCACCCCCCCTGCTCTGCTCTGCCTGCAGGCGTCGGAGCCATGACCTGGTCCCCGCTGGCCTGCGGCATCGTTTCGGGGAAGTACGACGGGGGGATCCCCCCCTACTCCCGCGCCTCACTGAAGGTGAGCCCAGCCCGGGGCGGGGGGCGGGGGTGGCATGACGGAATGGGCAGAGCTGGGGGAGCGGGGGGGTGACAATGTCCCCATGGGCGCGAGAGGTCCAGGAGCCACAACCCCGGGGAGTCTGGGGATGCCCTCCCTGCGCATGGTCCCGGTACACCCCGATCCCACCATGACACCCCCTCCAAGCCCCCTCCCGCCCCCCCCAGGGATACCAGTGGCTGAAGGACAAGATCCTGAGCGAGGAGGGCCGGCGGCAGCAGGCGAAGCTGAAGGAGCTGCAGGCCATCGCCGAGCGCCTGGGCTGCACCCTGCCGCAGCTCGCCATCGGTAAGGGGCCGGGGGCAGCCGGGGGGAGCCGGGGGGATGCCAGGGGCTGCCGGGCTGCACTCAGGCTGTGCTCTCCCTTCTGCCCCAGCCTGGTGCCTGCGCAACGAGGGCGTCAGCTCCGTCCTGCTGGGTGCCTCCAACGCCGACCAGCTCATGGAGAATATTGGAGCAATACAGGTCAGTGCTCTCCGCCGGGTCGGCATGCCGGCAGCGTGTGCTGGGGGAGGCTTCGCTGCGGGGAAGGGAGCAGACCCCAACGCAACAGGGCTTTAACGGGGCAGCACTTGCTTGCATGTATTTTGCTGCTGCAGTGCTGCAGCGCACGCTGCTGCAACACAAAGCTCGGGCAGTGCCCAGCCCTGCAACGCTCGCTGCTGCAACGCGCTGTGTGGGAAAAGGAGGTTGCGAACCTGCCTCGATACAAAAATTACGGGTTTTGCATGAGCTGAAGCTGAGTGGAGGAGATGAGGCTTTGCTGGGCTGAGCCCAAGCTAGGCTCTCCGTAACTGGGTCGCTCAGCCGGCAAGCTGGGGCTTGTAGCATCAAGGTGGCAGGGTGGAGGCGGTGAGCGCAGCATGGCCGTGTGCCGCCGCCGGCTGCATCCTCCCACGTGCACCAGGGGCACGATCCTGACTCCCAACGGTGTCCCCCGTACCCCACAGGTCCTTCCGAAGCTGTCGTCTTCCATCGTCCACGAGATCGATAGCATCCTGGGCAACAAACCCTACAGCAAGAAGGACTACAGATCCTAAGCGTGTGCCCAAGCGCGCCGCCCGCCGCGCAGCCCTCGCCGCCCGTTCGCTTGCTTACGCTTTGTTGGAGCAAAGTGGAGAGTGTGGTTTGCACCGCGAGCCCGACGTGCCACGAGTGCCGAGAGCCAGCGCTCCCACCCGCGCTGCCCCGGACCATCGTACCGCTTCCACCCGACCTGGCTCTGGGGCGCAGGGACAGCCGCTGGCGGGGAGCACGCCAGGGCGAGCCCCGAGCTGCCCGGCCGCCCTGCCTGCAGCCAAAGCCGCCGCGGGTGCCACTGGTGCGGCACGGGGACCCGTTGCATGCGTCGCTCCCGCGCCCCGCGTTGCTGGAGGCGGTGGGCGCGGGGGCGGGCACGGGGGCGCGAACGGGTGCTGTACGCCCACGAGGCCGACAACACGAAGCTGTTCCCCAGCCTGCGCCCCGGCCCCTCGCCTCTGCCCTGCCTGCTGCGCCGCGGGGCCGGCAATGCCCACCCGGCACCGGCACCATGGGGGCTGCAGTCCCCCGGGAGCACCCACTCCAGGGACTGGGGCGGGGGGGACAGGGGCAGTGGGATGGGGTCGGGACGGGGAGGGGGCAGCCCTGGCCAAGCGCGGGGCTGTGCTCAGGGCTGGGGGGGTGGTGGTGGTGGTGGTGTGAGTGTGGGCGTGTGTGTGCACAAGTGGGCAAGTGTGTGAGCACGTGTGTGCACAGACACACACAGACACACTTGGGAATACACATATATTCATACGTTTCATACACCCGTGTGCATCCATCTATATGCGTAGCTAGAAGCAGCAGTGAGCAGCTGTGTAGATACAACGACGTATCTACAAGTACCTTTAGCTGTATTTACATATAGATGTATCTATATATGCACACACACATATAAATCACAAGTGTGTACATACATACACACATACATCTACAGCACTATATATAGATGTAGATCTATCTCTACGTATATCCCTATAGTTATACCAATCTTTCTACAGGTATCAATACCTATTTATGTATAGATATATGTATGTAGCTATATATGCACACATCTATAACAATTACATATATAATATGTATACAAACACACATGGACGTGTATTTGTGTATATAGACATATATATCTATAGCTATACATATATATGTAGATATAGAGATGTGTACATATCCATGTAAATATATTGACATAGCTACATGTATATTTGTATTATACATATGCACACATGAAAATTAAATATATACATAAATGTATGTATATACAGATATATGTGCAGATATATCTGTATCAATACCTAGCTATGTAAGTATATATTCATATCTATACCTGTATATATGAACACATGCCTATATATATGGACATAAGCATACTTGTAATTTAGATATAGCTATAGATATCTGTCTATATCTGTCTATATCTATAGGTACTCTCTCCCCCTCTGTGTGCAGAAACACACATCTTTGCCAATACCTATATAGATCTATATCCATATATATACACATACACACACGCGTCCCTATATATGCACACACATAAATATAAAAATTATAAATTTATGTAAATCTATGTACAACACTGTAGCTCTATGCATAGACATGTATATACGTGTGTGCTTATCTACTATATATGTAGATACATCTATAGACTTTTGCCTATTTATATTTATGCTTATGTATAAATACACAAAAATTACAAATTATATATACACAGACGCACACATATATGAGATCTATATACCCATATAGATATCTATATATGCATGTGTATATATATGCACATATATAAATTACAAATATTTATGTGTATATACACAGATACATGTGTATATACATCTATGTAAATACCTATCTATACCTACATATATATCTATGCCTAGCTACCTGTAACTATGCCTCTATATACACAACCCTATATATTTTCTTATATATGTACATAAGCATATATATACACATACGAACACACACGTATTGAAATTACAAATATATTATATACATGTGTATAAAAATATATAAATGTGTGTATATACACACACCCCCCTTCACAGAAAGAGCTGTACCCAAATCCCTACACCTTTAGCTACATCTATATATCGATACCTGTTTATACCTGTGTATGCTTATACATACATGTATGCACACAGAGAGACTCGTCCAGGTTGGAAGGGATCATCAAGTCCAACCATCAACCCAACACTGCCAAACCCACCGCTAAACCATGTCCCTGTCACTAAAAACTACAATTGTACGTACATCTACACATATGTGTACACATACAGATATATACACATTTAGATAGAGATCTGTAGAGGTATATGCATACATATGTATGTAGATATATGTACATATAGGTATGTGCATATGCAACTGTGTAAAAATTACAATATACAGCTACATGTATACACTATACACACGCGCACACACATTTACGTCTGTCTGTGTGTCTGTGCACAAAGCGTGGGGGGGGGCAGGGCCAGGGCTGCTGCGCTGGGGAGAGGGCAGCTCGGCGGCCGCCGGCCCGTGATGGACCCTGTGTGTGTGTGTGTGTGTGCACGCACACATGTGTGTGCAAGGGCAGTGACCACAGCCAGGACCCCCCCAGGGCCACCCTGTCACCACCCGCCGCGGTGGGACCCCCACCCTTGCCCCCTGCAGCCGCTCGCCCCGCCAGGCTCCTGCTGCATCCTTCCGAAAGGATTTATTAAAACACAGAGAACAGAAACCGGGACACACGGAGCACGAAGTGAATGCGGGGGCGTTGCTTACAGCTGCCGTCAGCCTCCGGCGAGAGGCCACCACCGCGGCGCAGTCAGTGTCACCACGCTCGCAGGTGTCCCCATCCCAGCTCCTGCCATCCCACCATGTCACCTCCGCCCGCCTGCCCCCAGCCTGGCACGCCGGGAGCCCCAGCCTTGCCACGGCCACGCTGCCGGGACAGTGCCGGGGCTCTGTGCGGCCACACTGGCACACGCCAGTGCTCCTGCCGGTGCTGGGCCGGCAGGCTGCGGCGGCGGGCAGGCTGCGGCAGCGGGGCTGGCAGCAGGCATGCACTTGCTCAAACACCACGAGGACGTAGAAATGGACCTTACGGGGAAGCTCGGGAGTGGGAGCCGGCTCGGCCCCGGACGGGCGCCCTGGAGCAGCCGGGCGGCAAGCAGGGCACCCACCGGCCTCCCCTCACCCCCTCCACGCGCCCATAAAACCAGACATAAACACCGTGACTACCTCCCTCCTCAGCTCAGCCCACCTTGCCCAGACAAACTCTTCAAGTCTTCAATAAGAAAGTGCAAAAAATGTACACGGAAATGAAACCCCCGTCCCAGCCGCTCCGGCGACGGCAGGGGGTCGCGTCAGTCGAAGCACACTTGAAGCGGGAGCGGGAGAACCCGGCAGCGCCGGTGGCAGCTCGTCTTCCACGCAGGCAACGCCACCGCGCTTCCCCTGCCCTTCCTCCAGCGACGGGGCAGCTTTCGGCCGGGGAGCGGCCCCTGGGGGCTGCTGCAAGGAGAGGGGAGAGCTGCCCATCAGCCGGGCTCCGGACCCTCCTGTCAAACGAGGGGCGAGCGGAGCACACTGAGCCCCCCGAGCAGGGGCAGGCAGCTCAGGCACCCAGCCCGAGGGCTTCGGGAAGGAGCCTGCCCCTGCTCCCACCTCCGCTGCTGGTACCCGCCGCGGCTCCCGGAGCCGGAGGCCGCATGCAGGCACCGGCACTCGGGGAGGCAGCCCAGTGCAGAGCCCTCGTACAGCCCCTCCGCCCCCTCGCCCATCGGCACAGGTATTACCACAATGCTCCCGCAAACGGAACGCGGAGAGCAGCGAGCACAGCCTTACCTCGGCTGGAAACGGGAGCTGCAGAGGAAAATCACGGGAACGGCTAAATATCTGTCAGGAGAGAAACACCTTGCTTGCCCACCATCCTTTGGCAATGCTCCTGACCCACTCAAGTCCACCCCCTGAATTTCTCTGCCCAGGAGCATCTGCTCAAAACCCCAACCTACCGGTCACATACGGTCCCAGAGGCATCTGACTGTAGTTGACAATCCCGCCTGGCCCAGGACCTCGGAAATTTGGCCCGAAGTTGTTGTTGTAGATCTGGGAGGAGCTGAAGGAGCCCTGGGGAGGGAGAAGAGCCGCTGACCTGCAGTCGCAGGCCCACCACCACCCCCGGCGAGGGGCTCCGTCCCCGTCCCCGCTGACCTGCTGGACGGCGGGGTCCCCCCCGCGGGTGGCCAGGCGGCTGAGGATGCTCCGCTCGGACATCTGCAGCCGGGCGGCCACGGGCGGGATGCGGGACAGCATGGAGGGCAGGCGCGTCACGTCGGCCTTCATGTCGCTCAGCAGCTCCTCAAGCTGGTTCAGCACTGCGAGCAGAGCGAGGCGGCGCTCAGGCAGGGGGCTCAGGCAGGAGCGCCCCCGGTGTCCCAGCCCCGGGGACTGGCAAGCTCCGGGAGCTGATGGCAAAGAGTGCTGTGGCCCCCTGCCACTGCCGGCTGCAGCAGCGGCACCCCACTCGCCGGTGTCCTCACCAGCAGAGCGAGCTGGGGAGGAGCAGGCAGCTCCTGGATAAGGGACCATAAGACAGGGACAACCTCCCAGCTGGATTTCCCCTCGGTCAGGGTGGCAAACCCTTCCCACCCCACCTCTGCCGGCTCGCACCCTTGTGCAGGACGGCGTTCGCAGGCTTGTTCCCAGCCAGGGACTCTTTGGAGAGATGCTGGTGGCTCTCGGCAAGGCACTCCACTTCAGCCAGACGGGCGTTCAATGCCATGGCCGGGTGATTGGGGTCTTGGGTCATGTTCAGGTACGCAGCCCTCCGCAGCTGCTCCTCGATCACCAGGGCCTGCTCCAGCAGCTGGGAGGCACAGCAGGGGAAGGATTCAGGACCAGACCCCACACCAGTGTAAACCAGTACCGCACCGCACGCTCCAGCTGGCCATGCGGTTCACGCCAGCACAGCCTCTGCCCTGCTCTGCTCCCCATTGGCCTCACGCCCAAAAATTCCTGGGAGAACAGGCTTAGCCCTTAGGTTTTCTTATCCTGTTCAAACACTGAGCATCCCAGAAAGGGAAGTAGGCAGCATTTCCACAGCATGGCACGCGTCAGGGGCGGGCAGAGCACCCAGCTCGGCCCACTCGCAGAGAGGAGCCCAGGGCAGCCAGTGCCACCTGGTGTACCATGCCGCAGAGCCTGCGAGCTCCCCGGGACCAAGCGCCAGCTGCCAGGTGCCTGCTCTCCTGCGGCAACCACAAGCCCCTCGCAAAGCCCATGGCTGCTCCCTGCTACACTACCAGAAGGTGCTGGTGGGCTCCCCGCGGCTTTGGGGCGCCGCTCTGGTCCCCCCCACCAGCGAGGACTCACCAGCCCTGGACCCGCAACTCACCTTGAACCGCCGGGCAAGGAACTTGTTCTTCATCTCGAGGTAGTTCCCCTTGTGTATCTCCGACTTGAACGGCTCGTTCAGGATCACGTAGCGCGGGTCATTCTGGATGTCCTGCCAGCGGGCATAGCCGTGACTGGTGAGAAGGGAGTGTCAAGGGAAGAACCAGCCAGTCCAAGGCGTACCCACCGCCCCGCAGCACCCTGCATTGCCAAACCCCCTCCCTGCTCGTCACCGCACCGTCACTGCCGCTCCCGTGCCCCATGGAGGCTTCCCTCGCCTTGCCACCTCCCTGCCACCTGACAGCAGGAGGGACGCTCCCACCAAGTCAAAGGGTACGTGACAATTCCTGCCAACAGCCAGTAGTCGTGTCGGCGGTGCCAGATGTCGTAGATCTTGCCGGAGGAGATGGCAGCCCTCTCCTCGTTCTGCCACAGCGTGTGCAGCTCTGCGGAAGCAGAAGCGAGACAGCCCGGTCAGGCAGGAGGGCTGCCCGGGACATCACATAGCGCATCAGGCAGGGCAAGCGATGACAGTTCCCAGGCAGCCATGGGCACAGGGCAAAACCAGGACACCTTGCTGCTTTTTAAATGCTAACATTTCTTGCACAGGTTCAGAGCTTCTGTGCAGAGGCTCTGCAGGAGCAGCTGATGCCTCGTCTCTTGCTCCCACCTGTAAAGCCACCATCAGCAATGTTGAACATGAATCGGAAGTTCACGTTTCTGTCATCCTTCTTTCCATCCTCCTCTTCCTCTCTGTCACCGTTTTGCTGAGCCTCACTTTGCTCCTTCTCCTCCGCCTTGGCGTCCTCTGCTCGGCAAACACAAGAAATTGCTCCTGCCTAACCATACTTTGCCGAAAGACTGACCGGTGTCATCCTTGCCCCATCAGCTGACAGAGGAACTCCCCGCTTAAAGCCACTGTTGGAAAAGCCACCAGCCCACTCTGCTCCACAGCAGTCATCCACCTGCCTCTTCCAGCAGATCCTACTGTTTGCACGGCAAGTACAGGCAGTGCCACCGTAGCAGGGTCTTGTTCCCGCTCGCGGCTTTTGAGCATTGCCAGAAGACAAGCACCAGCCGCCGCGGATGCTGACAGCCACCCTCACCATCACGCCGCGCACACACTCCCTCGCCTCTGTGCCAAGCACCTGCCTTGCTTTGGAGACCCTTCACACCACTTCTCACCCCAAAGCCTCCTTGCATCTCACCCGGTTTGACTTCTTTGTCCTCCCCTTTCCCTGGGCTGCTGTTCAACTCCGGCTTCTCCAAAGGCTTCTCTTTCTCTTGAATCCCCTCATCTGCAGAAGGGAACGGGACATGAGAAAAGCTTGACGTGCAAAACACTCTTCAGGTAACAACAACTTATTGCCTGGATAGACTTTCCCTTTAAAGTGATTATGCTGTTTGTACGTTCGAGGCATTCAAAAGATTTCAAAAAAAATATTCTTCTGCATTTTATCAAGAAAACGGACTTAGTTTTCCCTCTTCCTCAAGATATCTGGAGGAACATATTGCTAGGAACAGAAAAAGCCCCCCAAAATGAGCATTTCTCCTTATTTACAAACTGGAATTGTTGTTTTTTCAGGAACTACTACAGGACCTTGCGACACTTGGGTTTCCCACTGTGATTTGGAGAAGAGAAGACCCAAGCAAAATGCAAGTGCCTCCCACCAGAGCGTGTCTGAGGCTGAGAGGGTGCACGCCCTGGTGTCCACACAACTTCAGCTGCAGAACTTCTCCAGTGTGCATCAGTGTCACTGCTGGGTGCCACAGCCCCACAGAAGTCCCAGCCGCAGCTCAGAGGGGAGCCCACGCACAGGGGTCACGTTCATCCAAGCCACACTCACCTTTCACCAGGGGCTCGGGAGAAGGCTCAGCCTTTTCACTCTCCTCTTGCTTCTCTTCCCTCAGTTTCTCTTTGCTGTCGCAACTTTCCAAGTGCTCTTCACTTTCCACCTTCTCGGCACTCACAGGCACCTTAACATAAAGCGCCCACACCACCTCAGCTCAGCCTTGCCCCCTCCTCAGGGAGCACTCCGAGTTTCCAGGCAGGCCATGAGACGGCCTCCCGGGGGAGAAGCTGAAAGAAGCCACCCTACCTGGCTGTCAGACACCTTCCTGGACTTCTGCTCCACTTGGTCCTTTTCCTCCTGGAACCCGAGTTGCGTTTCTATTTTGTCTGTAGCAACAGCAAAGCAAGGAAGCTGTTGACAGGGGCCCCAGAGGGCCGCGCACACTGCCAGGGTAGGCAGACACCTGGAAACCTTCGGGTGCCTTGGCCCACCTCCCTTCCCAAGCCAGACCGAGGCCACGATCCCCTGGAAGCCTATAGGCACACCCACCTGCAAGGGCCACAGGTCCCGTGTGCATGTGTGCTGGGCTGGCCGGGACAGGGGTGTTGGGATCTGAAGACACAATCTCGCTGGACTTCTTGCTCTCCAGGCCCTCAAGAATCAGATCCGGGGTGCTGTACTTCCCGTTGACGTGCTCGAACTCCTGGACCTGGGGCAGATGCAAACCATCAAGTCAAACACAGCAGAGACATTTCCCACCCGGTCAAAAACGGATGCACACTGAGCCTGGGAGATTCAGCAGGGGATCCCTGGCGAGAAGCATTCAGCAGCCAGTGAAACCCACAAGCCTCCAGAACTTACCTGAAATGTCAAATTTAAAATTTTACTCACCCACCTTCTTCCTTACTAGTGACATGACTCCTATCCGAGTCAGCACGTGCTGCCGTGACAGCCCTTCCCGGGGAACGCCGTCCGCGAAGGTCTCGGCACCATCTGCCCCAGGTTCACACAAATGTCTCATGAAGAGAGACACGTACGCCCTGCGGGAGGAAAGCCAGACCTCAGTCCAGCTTGGCCCATGGACTCCGTGCTGAGCCAAGCACCCACACCGTCTGCTTTCACCCGTGGACCAGGGCAGAGTCTCATGCCCAGGCTAAGATCTCATATCATAAATGAGAATGATAGCAGCCCCCTCAAACGAAACAGGCATTGCCTCCCCAAAAAGAAACCTCGGTGGGGGTGTGCAGGCACTTGGGCTACTGCTGCACAGCTGCCTTTGTCACAGCACAGCTGCCACCTCGCCCTGGAAAGCATGACAGAGATGGTGACGTGGGAAGACAACGGGGGGATCAGAGTTCATCCTGAACACGTGAGCTGTGTTCACCACAATCACCCAGAGCCCAGGACAGACCTTGCCCTAACTGCTCCGGACACCCCATACCTGAACTCCTTCTCACTCTTCCCTCGCAGATCCCGGACCAGCCAGTGGGAGTTGAAGGCGTCCTGGGGCGGCATGCCCCAGCGCATGATGGCGTTCAGGAAAGCCTTGCGCTGGCGGGCGTTGAAACCGAGAACCTGCAGGGAGCGAAGGTGTTGCTGGGATCACAACGCAGCCTCAGAAGCGTGTGGCATCTCGGAGCCTCGCGGCTGTTACAGGCGTGCTGGACCAGGACTATCAGCACAGAGTCCAGCCTGCGAGCCCAGGGCAGTCCTGGCACAACTGCATCAGACGAGCTCTGGCTGAGGCTGACACTCACCTCGATATTCCCCCCAACTCTTGCCAGCAAAGGAGGGAGAGGCTTGTCCCGGTCACTCTTCAGCTGTCTCCGGGATTGTCTTCTGCCACCTAGAGTCAAGCAACCGTGGTGATGGATGGGCCCAGCCAGAGAGGAAGGGTGGCTGAAGGGCTCACACGGATGGCTCTGTGCCCCAGCCTTCCTGCACTCCCTCCTGACGGGAGGAGAACCCGGGCAGAGCGGCAGCCCAGGCTGCAGAGTCCCTTTCACCCATCCCGCTGGCCTTCCTGAGCCAGGGCACTCTTCCACCCTTACCAGGCAAGGGGGTACCATGCCTGCTCCTCCTGTGGTCCCCATCCTTCCACCGTGAGGACCAGAGAACGGTCCTGCAGCGGGCCGTTGAAGGAAACAGCCGGTTGCCGTGCCTGCCCCAGGAATCTCCTCACCTGGCAGGCAAGTGGGGATACCTCCCCCGGAACGGAGGCCCAGAAGCACGCCAGGCCCTCCAGCCCAGATGGTTCTGCTACACCCGAGTGCCACGGACACCCCGCAGAGCAAAATCCCATGGAGTATCAAACGCATTAACTCACTCTGACCTTCTGGCCTCTCTTCAAAGTCTTCATCCTCATCCTCAGAGCCAATGGAGTACTCCGACTGGTTGTCAGAGAGCTCATCCTGCCACTCTGCAGACCACAAGGGAGGCCAGGTTAGAAGAGTGCCCGAGCAGTGGGACCCTGCCCGGGAGGGACATGCAGGACAGGCGAGAGCCTGCCCCCAGGTACGACTGGTGTCCACTGCCAGGCAGTGAGAGAGGAAGACACAAGCAGCAGGAAATCACATTCTCGGGTTTTCCAAAATTAGTATTCTCCTATACAGAAAAATAACCAATTTGAAATATTTTGCCCACACACATGTTTTTCCTCAACTCTTCCGGCAAAAACAGAGTTAACAGACCAAAAAAATAAAAAGAAAAAAATCTTTGAAGAACTTCCATCCTGATAAGTTTAGGAATCTGGGAAGTACAGCGCCACACAGTCTACCAAACTAAAGAGAAATACCAAGCAACGACTCAGCCAATATGTCCATCAGGGAACTCATTTGTGCGGCTTTCCAGAGCCAGCACACAGGGCCCACTGCCCGCCCCGAGCCCAGCCAGGGGCCAAGCGGCCACAGCCGTACCTTGGTCCTCCTGCGAGGCGTCGTTGTAGTTGACCTGCTTGCGGATTCTCTTCCCTTTCCCCAAGTTCCTGGCCAGATCTTCCTGCTGCTGCTCATAATGGTGCCGCAGCAGCTTCTCCCAGTAGTCGGGGTCTACATTCTCCTCTTGCTTGATGATCTCACGTTCCACCTCCTCCTGCAAAGCAAGAGACAAGAGGCTGGAGATCGGGCAGCCGCAGAGCTGCCTGCATCGCCCCGCTGCCTGTCCTCTAACGGCACTCCAGGGAGAGATGGAGGGCACTGAGCCACCAGCTGGAATTTGGCTCCGGGGTCTTTGCCCAAACGTACTGCCCTCGATGCAAGGTTGTCACAGGGCCAAGACAACCTCCCACCCAGAATGAGCTCCTCCGAACACCGCCATCCATCCCGCCCTGCAGTGCCCATGCTCACGTCGAGGGAAAAACTACAGATCTGCAGAGACCTCCCAGAACAGCAGCCTACTGTCGGCTGCACCAACACATGGGGGAAATAAGGCAGTCAGCTGCTGGGAAAACAAATGACAGCAGCGCGGTACATCAGCAGCAGCACCATGCCCGTTCCCAGTCTGCAGGGGAAGGGCCTTCAGAAGGACAGAAGAAGGTGCCTACAGATGGTTTGGTCGAAATGAGGTCCGGTGCCAAGAGGGACAGAGCCCGGCTTGCACCATGGGCTGCACAGGACAAAGACAACTGCGCTTCCTCTGCCTGTGGCCAGTCCCATCGGCCCCGGGACCCCCAGGTCTGGAACAATCTACAGCAGTCACAGACGGAGCAGGGAGGAGTCCTGTCCCACGCCGAAACACTCACAAGAACAAGACAGGGAGCGGAAGAAACACAGAGGGACATACAAAGAGGTGCGATTGTAAGACATGATACTAATCACATTACCACACCATCCTCTTCTCTGACAACATACTGGGCCACTTTAAAGGAGCTGAGATACTCGTTCATGTTCTGCAGCTCCGTGTCATCAGTTGCATCCTGATTCCGGTCCAGAAGCTTAGAGATGGCAGCGTCATCGTAGTGGATCACACTGCTGTCATCCACGTCCTTATTGTCACCTGGAGAGCAAAGTGAGGGGAATGGAAGTGCAAATCACCGTGCCAGAGGCATCCTGCTCCCAGAGCCAGGCGAGCTCAGGGTGGGTGCAGGGCCAGGGAGGGGGACGGGTCTCCCCAACAAGGGGGGCTACACACCTGGTGGTGTGCCACCGTGCTTTTTTTTCATGCCGGGAGTCACTGCACCCCCTTTGGTTGACAGCGTGTCAGAGAAAGGGGTGACAGCATCTGGCATGGCGATCCGCTGTCCCTGAGACACCATGCCTGCGGGCGTAAGAACAGGAGAATGAGCCCCAGCAGCTCAGACAGGGCCCCCCTCACACAGAGCATCCCCAGCACCTTCCCAACTTCACCTTCCACATCATCCTTGAAGAGCTCTTCTGTCCCAAACTTGAGAATGTCATCCAGCTCTTGCTTGGTCATGGAGCCCGACTTGGAGCCGAGCCCCGGGCGGACCACCAGGTGGGTGAGCATCATCTTCCTTTTGGCCACCTGGGTGATGCGCTCTTCAACAGAGGCTCTGGTCACAAAGCGGTAGATCATCACCTTCTTGTTCTGCCCAATACGGTGAGCTCTGCTGAATGCCTGCAGGCAGAGAACGAAGCTGTCGAAGGCAGCACTGTGCCGTGCCAGCCGAGAAGTCCGGGTTTCTCACCCCTCCAGTCTGCACAAAGGCACCACGAGGGCAAGGCTGAATTCAGCATTCAGGCTGCTACGGGGCAGTAGAGCGAGAGGGGCTCCTCAGACACGCTGGCCCCCTCCACTGACAGCAGGCAAGCCAGCTGCCCCATGCAGGCTCCTAACTGAAGGGTCTGAAGGCAGGCAGCGAGGAGACTCTCCCCTAGGAACCCCCCGGTTGCAGATATCACCGGTGCTGCGCTGCTCCTTCGCCGCCCTGCACCAGCCCATCCTCTTGCCTACAACCCAGGGAAAGGAAACACTGGCACGAACGCATGGCAACAGCAGGCATAGCTTTGGAGGAGAGCTTCTCCTGGCCAGGGAACACAGGAGCAATACGCATTTCTCTTCACTTTTCCATTATTTTCAGAGGCATTGGCTGCTCACCCGCTCCAGCTGCCATTTCCCCTTGGCAGTCAGTCCTTAGCCAGAGTCTGCCCTGGGCTTTTGGAAACGCAAGTGGAAGCTCCCCAAAAGAGGAGGAGACACCTGGTTGTGAACAAGCAGCAGGAGAAAGCAAGAAACCTGCAGAACAGAGCCAGTTTTACATGCCCAGTCTCTCCCGTGCCACAGACAAGCCACGGGCAAGGCTGGTGGAGGCAGGAAGGGGGCGGCTGAGCAGAAATGTGCCCCACAAATAGAGCGGAAAGAGTCCGCACCTCTCGAGAGAAGAGACTGACCCTGTGCAGGGGTGCAAACAGAGGGCAGAGACAGAGAGGTACTTACTATACGGGAAGGAAAAGGAAAAGTCAGAAACCTGGATGTCATTGTGGGGATTCCAGTCAGAATCATAAATAATGACTGTGTCGGCCGTAGCAAGGTTTATGCCCAGACCGCCGGCGCGGGTAGAGAGGAGAAAGCAGAACTGCTGAGCACCAGGAGCTGAGAAAGACAAACCCACAGGTGGCAAACGGTGAGACAGAAAGCAGCGTGGCTTACGTGGAAAGCACGGTACCACACTTTAGGGATAGAACAGTGGAAACCACCGGTCTAAGCCAACAAGCAACAGGCAGGGAAGACAAAGAGTGAGAATACATCATTCGCTGGGAACTGGTCACTGGAGAAAATGCAGCTCCAGAGCCAAAGAGGAAGCTCTGCCATCTACTGAGGCCTTGAAGGGAAACGCAGGAGTCCCTCAAACTAAGCAGCCTGCCATTGGCACGCTCAGGGTTCATTGCAGGACACAACTCAAGGGCTTAACGACGCGGTACGAGCAGCCCATGCTGTGCCTCAGTAAGATGGATCTGCCAGCGCAGCACAACCGACGCACAGACAACCCCTTGCTGCTGCAAATCCACCCCATGCCCTCTACTCGGCAAGGCAGAAACGCGAGTACCGTTAAACCTGTCTATGGCCTCCTGGCGCAGACCGCCGGTGATGCCCCCGTCTATCCGCTCGTACTTGTAGCCTTCGTACTCCAGGAAATCCTCCAGCAAGTCCAGCATCTTCGTCATCTGCAGGGCAAGGTGACCCTGGCACCATCGGCTCTGCACGGCCATGCTCCCCAGCTCCCCCGTGTCCCCCGGGGACCTGTCCTGCCCCAGCCAGGCCCATGCCCGCAGCCCAGAGGCCATGGTGGTGGCGGTACCACCAACAGCAGAGTACGGCCAGAGGAGCGACACTCGCATCTCCTCTTCTACAGGCAGCTTTGGCAGCACAAGGGAATCGTGTCTGAACGGCGCTCCTGGAAAGGGAGCACTATTACTATTACCTCCTATTTTTCCATAGGTAAAAAAGAGGTTTTAAACATCACGGGCACTCCCTCGAGACAGAGCTGGGACACAGTCCATCCATCTTGACTGCCACAGCTGCCACACTATCTGGGGGATAAGCTGTCACCAGCTCTTCCACCTATCTCTATCTGTTCCTAGCACAAAATTCTCATACAGAAAAAAACCAAATCCTTTAAAAATATATTTATTATTAATCCTTCCCTACACTCACTTGGGAGAAGATCAGAACTCTGTGACCCCCATCCCGCAACTTCTTCAGCATCTTTTGGAGCAGCATCAGTTTCCCAGAAGATTTGACCAAAGAATTGCCATCATAGGATCCATTGGGCAGCACTGGGGCCTCCTGTGAAGGCATCCTGGTTAGCCTCTTCGAGGACAACACTCATTAACTTCACAGAGAAATTCACATGCATTTCAAAGACAAAATCTTTGTATGAAACAACTCTCATGAAAACCCGCAGCACTAACCAAAGCAAGATCATGGAAACAGCCCCCACCGACAGCTTACACACAATATTCTGAGAAATGTCTCCACGGTGCAAATACAGGTGACGTACCACCGCCGCCACAGGAAAGAGGTACGGGTGATTACAGCACTTCTTCAGGTCCATCATGATGTTGAGCAGCGAGACCTGGTTCCCACCACCCTTCGAATTCAGGGCTTCAAAATTTCTCGTCAGTATGAATTTGTAGTACTTCCTGCAGGAACAGGGATGGGACAGACACCCGTGTTAATTCAGCCAGATGTGGGACTGGCAGAAACAGGACAGGAGCAAATTAAACACCATATGCTTCACTGGAGCTTTGAAAGAGCCATTTGGACGTTTTTAAAAGTGACGGTTCAGCACCCTCAGCCTGCGACTGGGTTTATTCAATTGCTGTGTGGACATCACAGCCCCTGTAAGAGGGATGGACTTGGGGGTAGAGCAGCCAGGAACGCTCCACGCTGCTGGGTATAAACCGAGCCTTACCCTACCGTGCTGGGAAGAAGCGATGCGCCCTTTCCTGCAAGTCCCCCAATCTCAGCAAAAGACGCCGCTGAAGCTGAGCAAGTCAGCCCAAAACAAACGGAGCTGAGCAAGCATCCCCTAGGGCAGCAGCGATGCTCCAGACTGATGCCAGGCAAGCTGGCAGCACAGGCTGGTGCCCCGCTGCCGAGACCAGGAGATGGGGGTTCAGTCTCAGTGTTTTCTCTGCACCTCCCAGAACCAGCAGAGCCATGCCGACAGGCTGCCAGCATCAACCGCTTCCCTCTGAGCGGCCAGGGCTGCATGGAGCCCAATTTAACCAGGCTGAACGCACTCCCTGGTGAGACAGAAAGCACTCCAGCTGTTCCCGCAGCAGGCCTGAGGACAGTGGGGTCTCTCTGACCTGTCGAACCCCACTGACGCCCCGCCGTGCTGCAGATGAGGCAGGGCGAGGGAAGCCAGCCACCCCAGAGGAGCAGCGCTGGAATTACTCACTTCTGCATCTGGCTCAGCTCCACTCTCACAATCAGCTCTGTCTTGGCCGGCATGTTCTTGAACACGTCTGCCTTGAGCCGCCGCAGCATGTGGGGACCCAGCAGATCATGGAGCTTTTTGATTTGGTCCTCCTTGGAGATGTCTGCAAACTCCTCCAGGAAGCCCTCCAAGTTACTGTGAAAGCAGCCAGAAACACACAGTGCTGAGCAATAATGGGACACACAAGAGCAAAGATAGCTGTTTCTTTATGACTTAAAAACAAGGACAGAGCTCGTGATATACAATGAGACAACACTCCCGTGCCTGTATCCGAGCAGAGCGAATGGCACACCAAGGAGCCGCGCTGATGGCTGAGGGGAAATTCACACTAAATGCGCCAAGAAGAGGTCTGAACAAACTCCCCAAAGTACCTCCGTCTCCTCAGTGAGAGGGAAGAGAAGGCAGGTTTCAGTTCCTCGCTCACAAATCCCCTGACCAACAGCAAGGCAATAGCTACCCATAGGACCCAAAAAGTAGTAGTCCACGGGAATAAATTTGGGGTTATGTAAAATGTGCACGTAGCTGCTATGACAAACCACGGGGGCGATGCGTTTTGCCATCTGTCTGCTGGCGCAGACCAGTGACATTGGCACAGCAGTAACTGGATGTGGGCACCCACACACAGACAGCAGCCCCGAGAAACTGGAAAACCTCTGCTGAGCCACCCCGATGGCTGTAAGAGACCAGGTCCCGGCTGCTCTCCCTTTTTGGAGGGGAAACTAGTGCAACTTACTTAAACCTTTCAGGAGTCAGGAAATTGAGCAGGTGGAAGAGCTCTTCCAGGTTGTTCTGGAGCGGAGTCCCAGTGAGCAGCAGCTTGTAATCGATCTTGTAGCTATTTAATACTCTGAAGAACTGGGAAAAGAAATGAGGTTAGGTGAAAAGAGCTCAGAGGAGCCGATTAGTCATCTGAGGACTGCAGATTGCGCACACAGAGACTCAGCAGTGACCCCTCCCCCCCGCCGGGCACACAGAGCAGACCACAGCTTGCACGTCCTGCTCCGAGCCATCCCCATCGAGCACAGGCAGCAATCCTGAATGTCCTTGGGTCACACCACCTGCCTCCTCCTGCGCTGGGGATTGTGTGAAGGTCCCAGGGGCCAGAGAGTGCACTTAGCCTCAGGTAAAGGGGAGAGGAAGGAGAGGGATGGATTCCTTTCCATGACAGCCCATCCAAGGACTGTCAGGCTGCCAGGCAGGCGGCCAGGCTGACACCTCTTCCACTACTAAAGGACTTTTAATGCCAGAGGATGTTAAAGAGAGCAACCCCACTGAAATATGGACCCAAGGCAGAGCCTGTGAGAGGTGAGGACATCTTTCTACCCCCAGGGAGGAAAGCATGGAGCAGCAGACCACCAGTGCTGGGGTGTCCTGGCTTTGTGGCACCAGCTATACCACAAAAATCACTCACAAACGTCTGCTACCTACTTTGGACTGGTTGTTCTTCAGCCTGTGCGCTTCATCCACCACCAAACAGGCCCACTCTATGGAGCCCAGCACCGCCTGGTCAATAGTGATCAGCTCATAGGAGGTGAGCAGAACATGGAACTTGATCTGGGCTTCCTTCTGGAGGAGCAGAGGGAGAGAAAAGCCAGGATAAGAGAGCAGGGAACGGGACGGCCTTGACCCTTGCTGCTGCTGAACATGACCCAAGGAAAAAAAGGGGGGGATGCCTTCACCGCACTGCACAGCGCCAGCAGCAGGGCTGAGGCATGAGTCGTGCCAGCAGAAAAATCTATAACCATCTGAACGTTAGAACCAAGTAGGGGACTACAGAAACAGAAAAGGGTCTGGCAGAAATCGTTAAAGCTCTTTAAAAGTAGGGCACAGACTTAGCTCCCACCTTCATCCGGAAGACCTTCTTTCCACTCCGGATGGCGTTGTCTTCAAAAGAAAACTCATTTTCCCGGATGACTGACCGGCTTTCTTTGTCCCCGGTGTAGGTCACGACATAGAAGTCAGGCGCCCACATCTCAAACTCACGCTCCCAGTTGATGATGGTGGAGAGAGGGGCGCTGACCAGATACGGCCCTTTCGAGTGGCCCTGCTCAGGGAGACAAAGTCCAAGGTGTTCACCCTACACCGAGCAGCATGCAGCCACCTCAGGCACTGCTGGATGTTCCACTCACCTCCTTGTACAGGGAATACAAGAACACAATAGTCTGCACAGTCTTCCCCAGCCCCATCTCGTCGGCCAGGATTGTATCTGTCCCTTGGGCCCAGGAAAATCTCAGCCAGTTTAGCCCTTCCAGCTGGTAGGGATGGAGCGTGCCTCCCGTGGCGTCAATGTACCACGGCTGCTTGTCAAACTTCACTGTAGGCTGAAAAGAGAGAGACATGACGTGAGAACCAACTCCGCCTCCTTTCTCTGTGGCCAAGCACATCCCTCTTTAGCCTTGTGACACAGAACAGCCCCAAAAGAGATGTAGACATGGTGCCCAGCACAGCACAGCCCCCAGGCTCCTCACAGCAAAGCCACTCCAGAGCCTTGAATGAAAAAAGCAGGAAGGTACTAGAGGAGAAAAATGTAACAGGATGGGGGGGCAGACAGACCTCCCTCTCTCTGGGCTCACACACCGCTGCGCTGCCCCCACCATTCCTACTCACATCCACGAGAGGTGTTTCTGGAGGCTTTTCCAGCTTCTCCTCTTTCAGCTTTTTCCCTTTCTTATTCAGCTTCTTCAGAGGGCGCGTGTCCTCCCCCAGCATCAGCTCTCTGCAACAGCCAGCGCATATCAGGAAAAGGCAGGCAGGCATTCCTCTCCCAGTCCCCAAGCCGAGGGACAGAAATGCCTCTCAAACTCCGCTGCTTTTTTCCCACAGGAGCTTTTCTGGCCCAGTTAGCACGAGCACTCATAGAGTGTTAATTTTCCTCTCCCAACAGTCCACGCAACATCATTCAAAATGAAGAATAGCAATCTAAGCAGAGTACTGTGGTTTTCCCGCAAAACAGACAGGCAGCAACACCATGCAGCCGCCCTGAAGCACAGTGAGACCATGAATATTGTGTCACTATAAACACAGGGGAAGGGGAGCACAGGCTGGAAAACAGTAGGTAGGTGGGGGTTCCCAGCAGCTCTGAAATGGCATTTCAGGAGGGACAGCTTTCCAAAAGTGCTAGGCCACTGCTCTCTGAAGAGAGGCCCCTGCGAGCGGTGTCAGTATGTTCAAAAGGGGACACCTACGAGTCCCTGGTTGCCCCGAATGCCTGCACAGGTTGCCCCAGCTCTGCCTGGCTCGCCCAGGCTGCAGCAGCCCGGCTGCGGTCCCGCCGCCCGGCTGGCTCGTACCTGTGGTTCCAGTAGAGGTGTTTGAGGTTTTCGTAGTACGGGATGTCTATCTCATCAATCTCCCAGGTGCACTGGTCATACGGCAAGTCTTTCCACTTGATCAGGTAATGGATATCTCCCTTTTTATCAAAGCTGTAACAGAGGGCACAAAAAGCCTGTCAGTGAAATGCCACTGGACCCCCCGGAGGCAGCCGGCCATAAGCTGCTTCCACGAACCTGTGTGCTTCATCCTCTCCTTGCACCTACAGACCACGACATCCAAGCAGAGGCAGAAAAAACACAAAGAAAGTATTGACACTTTCCAGCAGAAATGCCTACTAATCTGCTGCGTGTGTTAAATCATTAAGCTTTAAAGGCTGCTTTTACATTCCCCTGAATAATCTTGCTTTCCTGTTTTACCAGGACTGGATGAATACCAGTGTTCACTCTCTTTCTCCTGCAGCATTCGCTGCTCTATGAAGTTTTGCTTACACTGAAAAATGAACAAACACACTACCAAGTCTGATTATACGCCTATGGGGAAAAAACCCTTGCCTTATTAGCAGACAATGTAAAGCTCGCATGAAAATTAGCCAAGCAGCATTATTTATTTTCTGCCAAGCAGCCTTCAAGCAGATTTGCCACTTGAAACTTCAAGTTGCCACAGGAAACATAGAAATTGAACAAAAAGGTGTCTCTAGCTGCTCAATGCAGAAAAAACATCTGCACAGCACATTTCACATGCAGGCAATTTTTTCCACACAAAAGAAACGCAAATGTCAAGGCTTTGTAAAGGAGTCAGGCACCTGCTCAAACTCCTCTCCTCGGGCACCGTCCCTATCAGCATCAGGAGAGGCAAGCGGGAATAACGTACCCCTCAGGTATGTGTAACGCACACATCGCTGCTGGTGCCTCACCTTTGAGATGAGTGCAGAGGGGCCGTGTGGTTTCTGAGAAGAACAAATGACCTACACGGAAATCTGCTGCTGCTCCAAAGCAGTTTAGGTGAGCAGCTGCAGCCTCAGGGCACAATCAATGGAAGCGAGACCCATCACCGTGTTGCAGCAGAAATTTACGGAATGATTAGGCTGTAAGAAGGACCCAAACAATACATCGGGGAAGAGTGGAACAGCTCTGTGCATCCACCTTTGGGAAAATTTACCGTAACTATTTTCAACGTGCAATGTAGCAGAAATTAAAACAAGGCATTGATTCAATTCTGGCCTTGGCTTCACCTCAGGAGCAAACCTCCAAGGCAACAGAGACTCTGAAACAAACCAGCAGCTGAAATTCCACCAGCCTGAGACTTTGGCTTTGCAGAAGGACGGCAAGAATTTCCTGGCCCTGGAGGAGAGACCTCAGCCAAGCACAGAAATCCTGCAGCAGGCAGTCCCAGAGGCTCAGCTAACCACATAACCCGTCAGTGTGAGAGTTGTGCAAGAAGGGAAAAGCCGCAGAGAGCACAGACCCGCTGCTCAAAGCTTCATCTGCAGGACCCACAGGGGTCCCGGGGAGCGCAGTGGGGCTCACCCTTGCCGCTTCCCTCCCTGGCTTGCAACGGCACTGCTCAGCACCAGCACTACCATGGGCTCAGGCCCCCTGCACGCACCTTTCCGTGGCCTGTTCACAGGCCCCCCGCTACGCAGCTCCTCACCTGTGGTTCAGGATGCGGTGGATCATCATCCACTCAGGCTTGATGCCATAGCGGTAGAACCGCTCCTCCATCTTGGCGTACTGCGGGTCTTTGTTCTTCCGCTTCTCCCTCTGGCTGTCCTCGTCCCCAGAGCCGTAGTCGAAGGCTGGCGGCTCATCCATGTCATTCTTCCGTTGGTAGTTGCGGTACATCACGGTGTGGTAGAGCTCCAGCTGCAGCAAAAGGAAGCCACGGTCAGCCTGCAGGCAGCGCGGCAGCGGGCTGGGCAGGGGCATGCCACTACTGCGCTGGCTCACCTGCAGCTCCTTCACCCAGGAGCAGTGCCAGTAGGAAAGGCCTGCCCACTTCACAAAGAACTCGCGCTCCGGGATCCCCTCCAGCACCTTCGGCGGGGGGAGAGGCAGTTCTGCATCTGGGGCAGGCAGCACGGGCGGGAGCGGGGCAGCCGGCGGCTCTTTCCAGGCCCAGTGCAGGATGCGTTGGACTTTGCCCTTCAAGGGAGGGCACTGGGGATAAAAAAGCAAACAGGCAAGAGCACAGAGTTTAAGGTGAGTCCCTGTGAGGGGCCGTGGCGAGGAGGGCAGACCTGGAGGGCAGAAGGGGTCTCGCAACACCAAGCTGAGGGCAGCCGTCCAGAAGCAGCAGGAAGAGCATGGCCAGGGCTCCGGAGAGCGTGCCAGCACAGCCTGTGCCAAAAGCTGCTACCAGAGGGAAAGCCCAGGGCAGAGAGTGACTGTGGATTCACCCCTGGATGCAGGGAGCCAAGCATGGCAAACTGGGTGACCTGAATGGTCCCAGTCCCTGCCTGCATCTGTGTCACCCTGCCAAGACCACCACCACCCCCAGGCACAAGCAAAGTGCTGCCCAGGTCCCGGGCAGAGTCACTCCTTCGCTATGTCTAACGGGGCAGACAGAAAGGAGGCGGTGAGGGTGCGTGGGTCCGACAGAGGCTGGCCAGTGCGGGCATGTCCAAGAAGTGTCTGTGACACTGCTGCATCCCCTGCGGGAACAGGCCTTGCCACCAGGCAAGAAAGGTCCTTCTACACAGGCCATGCATCAAATGGGGCTTGACATCCCATCTACAAACCAGCAGAGAAGCCACCAGCCAGCAATCCCCATGGGGAGACCGTGCAGGCAGCAGAGCCACCCAGGGCTCTCGAGTGCACGCGACCGGCAGCGATGCCTCTCCAGGGAGGGGGTTTGTGGCAGAGCGCAGGATGCCGGCCCTGCCGCAGGCCACAGGGAGAGGGTACGAGGGGCAGTAGTGTCTGGGAGACCTGCTCCCAGGCCGGACAGGGGCGGGAGCAGGGACAGGGCGAGGAATGGTGGTAACACTCACTGTACAGCGAGGGCAGAGCCATTCACCGTTTGGTATTTCTGGCAGCGGCGGGTTCAGGCAGTGGAGGTGGTAGGAGGATGGGCAGGTGTCGCAGCACAGAAGCTCCCCTCCATCCTTACAGACCCGGCAGAACTCCATGTGGTCGTCTTCCTCCTCCTCACCACCTTCCTCTTCCTCCTCCTCCTCCTCCTTTGGCTCCCACTGGATGCCCTCCTTCTCCTGGTGAAGCACAGCCAGCGTAACGCTGAGGGTTTCCGCCAGCTGCCCACCCACACCCACAGGGCCCCGACCCCACTCACGCAGTGGGGGCAGCTCCACTTGCCCTCGGGGGCCTTCTCCAGCTCGGGGTCCAGGCAGACAAGGTGGTAGGCACGAGGACAGGTGTCGCACAGGATGATCTCCCCTCCTTGCTGGCACACCTCGCAGTAGTCCTGGTGGTCTGTCTCATACCCGTCCCCTTCTTCGACTGCAAGCAAGGGACAGGCATACAGTCAGAGGGACAGCAGAGCTGCCTGCTCGCCCGGGAGGGAACGCGACACTTGCTCCTCTACGATACAGTTAAGGAAATAAGGAAAGCATTTCGCCTCAGACCCCTCCTGTTACATCCCCCTACCTCTCTGTCCCTCAGCACCACAGTTCATCTTTGCACACAGCATCATCTCACCTCTGTCTCTCTTTCTCTCTCCACACTGTATCATCCTTTGGTTCCTTCAGGCTCTCAATGGAGAATGCCAGAACCTGGAGAGGTTGCAAGGGAGGCCAGTCAGAGAAACCTCCCCGGGTACCAGCGCCACCAACTGCAAACGCACCATGCAAGGGTGACACGGCCAAGGAGGAGGACTCCTCTCCTGGGACTACTCTGCTCTTCCTGCGTGCTCACTGGCGCAGAGGCAGGAGCTCTCTCAACTCAGAGCCGACGGGAAGAGGAAGGGAGGGACAAGGCCTTGCAACCGCCGGAACAGCTCGTCTCAATGCCCAGCTCTGCCACAAACTCCTGGTGCAGACCTCCGACCTTCCGCTCCTCCAGCACACGGCAGGAGCTGCCCAGCTCCGGCACGAGGGCCCTCATACAGCAACAAGCCAGGAGGAGAAGCGATGCCCTTCACACACGAGACGTGGAGCCAGTTGGCCAACCCTACCTTGTCAACCAACAGGGAGGCTGGCCAGCATCACGCCCTAACTGTCCCCCAGCCCAGAAGCCACCCTTCCATTTCTCAGAAGCAAAAACCCATCAGCAAAGCTAAAAAGCCAAAGGATGCCCCTGGATCTGAAGCATCTCATCCCAAACAAGGACGCAAGGTGGAAAGGCAGTATGCATCTTGCAGCAGCAGAGCAGGCAAAGACGGCGTGGGAAGCCAGGCAGGGCAGCACCAGGCCCTGGCGGTCCCCGTCGGCACTCGGAGCTGGAGCAGGGCTTGGGGCAGTTCTGCGCAGGGGCACTGCTCTCAACGGCAGTGCGGGGATGGAGGTGCCATCACGCAGAATGCACCTGCAGCCCTCCAAGAGGGAAGGAATGAAGGAATATGCGCACAAATGTGGCCACACAGCTGCTGGGAGACCCTGACAGATGCTGTTTGTGTGCCTCCCTCTTTCTACATTGCTGTCACAGATCTACCACACATCTACCGCCTGCCCGCTGCCTGATTGCACATCTCACGCAGACAAAAAGTCTCTTGTCTTAATGCTTTCTCACCTGCAGCCTGCCCTACTCCACTGGGAGCTTGCCACAAGCTATGTCTCTCCAGGGACTGCTCCCCAGAAAATCACTTCCCCGGGAGCCCCACAAATTCTGGAACTTTGCTGCTAGAGGATAAATACTGGCGGGATCACACGTGCCAGCTGCCCGTGCTACCCGTGACACAGCCCGGTGCCCAAAGCACAGACAGGGTCCTGGGGCGGGCAGGGGGGTCAGCCGCCGTGGGTGCTGAGGCTGTGCGCAGGAAGCGAGACGGGGCAGGCAGGCTTTGCGAGCTGCAGCACTGCAGCAGGGCAGAGCACTGCAACCACAGCTCTCCCGAGGCAACTACAAGTGGCGACACGGAGCTGGCTCGGGGGCAGATGGGCCCCAAGCGGTGGCTGATAGCTGGAGAGAAGCCCCGAGGGAAAGCTGACTGCGGATCGACGGAAAAGCCCTGCCACCGGGGAGCTCCGCCGCCACCAGCACTGTGGGGGTGAGCCAGTGCCCTGCGGCGGGTTCCGCTTGCTGCTTTCTTGCAGGCACAAGCCCACCAGCAGCAGGGCCTGGACACCAAGAAAGCACCTCGCACTCCACACACAGACAAGCACAAGCACATCCTCTGCCCCCAAGCCAGCGCCAGGCACAGCCTGGAGCTGCCAAGGCCAGGAAAGCACCATCCGAAGAGGGAAATCCAAACAGAACAGGAACAGAGTACAAAGGATGTCCTACTCCTCTTTTTCTTTCTCCTCCTCTTCCCTCTCTTCCCGAGGCCAGCCGAGCACTCGGAGCGCACTGAGGAGCTGTTGATGCTGGCACTGTCAAAGTCGGATTCCTCCCGTTCCTCCTCTTCGCTCTGCAGAGGGGAAAACCAAAGCACACACAGTCCAAGTGCTGGCATCCCAGCCATCACTCCCACAGAACGTCACTCTGCAGCAGAACAAACCCCCAAAGACCCACATAAACCCATGTGAGATCATCAACCAGCGGCTGAGCTCCTCGGGGCACCCTGCTTTGAACAGACTAGCCAGAGCAGCACCGATGGTGGCAGGGCGAGCGCGGTCCTGGCACAGACAGGCAGGGTTCACAGGAGTGTGTCACAAGGCATTAGGAAGCAGGGAAATCTCCTCTATGTGATCGATGTCCCAGCCAGGCAATCAATCAGTGTAGATGTGGACTATCACCAGAGCCTCAGGCAATCACCTTGCACTGCTCAGCACAGGGACAGGTTGTCTGTTGCACAGCACCATCAATGTGCAGTTACTGAGCAGAACTCAGCGCATACTTAAAACACACAAATCAATGTGGCAGGTCCCTGCTTGGCCCCCCTGACAAGAGGTGGGCGCTGGGTTTCCCCTGCAGCCTGCCATCCCTGCTAGCACAGAGTGCAGGGATAGCGCACGGTGCAGCTGGCCAGGCACGCTGGGCAAGGCTCAGCGCCTCGCAGGCATCGGCCAGCTGCAAGAGCCCACTGCTGTGACAACGTTATTCTGGCTGCAGACACCTGAAACAGAGACGCGTTGGGGGACAACCCCCTACTCCCACTCCTGTGCAGGCAAGGGCCCCCTTCTCCACTGGTTGGCAGAACTTTGCTCCCTCTCTCTCTCGACACCCGCTTCAGGTTGTGTCAGCCTGTTTGTGTGCGTGCACGTAGGCATTCACGCTTGACCTTCCTTATAACATGAAAGGAGTTAAACAGACCCGGCATTCAATGGCGTCAAAACATAGCAACACGTCTGAATTCTTATTCTGGACACTTATGCATGCAAATCCCTGATTTGCACACTACTAATCAGGTGCTTAGCGCGCCAGCTGCAGCAGCAGCAAGCCCAAGCTCTTTGTAACTTTCAGAAACACAACTGCGCAGATCTAGAGTGCACCCAGAGACACGGTGAATTTTCCGCAATGTGTGATTGAAAAAATGCAGCAGTAGGTGTGTCCTGGTTTCAGCTGTGACAGAGTTAATTTTCTTCCTAGTGCTGTGTTTTGGATTTAGTATGAGAATAATGATAACACATATTGTCTTAGTTGTTGCTAAGTAATGCTTATATTAAGTCAAGGACTTTTTCAGCTTCCCATAGAAACTGAGAGGGAGCACAGACAGGACGGGCCGGCCAAAGGAGTATTCCATACCACAGCCACATGCTCAGTATATAACTGGGGGTTGGCACCAGGGGCAGGGATCCGTGATCACTGCCTGCGATGGGCTGGGCAACCGATCATCGAGCAATGAGAAGTTGTATTGCATCACATTTTTTTTTGTTTGTTCTTTTACCATTATTATTATTATTATTTTCTCTCCTATTACTGTTCTATTAAACTGTCTTTATCTCAACCCATGAGGGGCTTTTTTTGCCTTTCTCTCCCTCTTCTCCCTATCCTACTGGGGGAAGGGGAGGAGTGAGTGAACGGTTGTGTGGTCCTAGTTGCTGGCTAGGGTTAAACCACAATGGAGCGGCTGCCTCGGATTGCTCCTTTCACTTCAATCTCTGATGCACAAAGGTATTTACAACTTGTCATGTGAACTAAACCCAGAGAGTCAGTGAGCTCCAATAAGGGTGAACTAATGGGATTTTGATCAATAATATCATCAAGACCTACAAGAGTTCCACCCCTATTCAATAGTTATTTAAGAGATTTATTCTTTGAAATGCTCTGCTATTCTTTAAAACGCGCCCAATATTCATGTGCTGACAAGAGCACAGCACACAAACTGCAGTAGAGCCCTGTTACTGTGCTCTTACTGGGAAGCTCTGGTACCTCTGGGCTATGCTGCAGGAGCACAGATGCCCGGAGGCAGGCTATGCTAACGTAATTAGAGCATTTGATAATTCTCTTTGACGTACAGTTCAGCTGGAGTGCAAGCCCTGAAGAATTCCTTTGCAAATGAAATCTGAAATGATGGCATTACCAACCTAATCACCAAAAGTAAATGTGGTTATACGATTTTAGCAGAAATCACGCTCAGACACGACGCCTTTACAAATCTGAGCCTGGACACAGCTCTCTATCAAAATGATGAACACGCTGATCGGTGACTGGTGCCTCGCAGAGGGGCATGAACAAGGCTGAGACACCCCTACATGAGGGGGCTTCTAGGGGAGGGCTTGTCCTGGCATTTCCCTGCCGCGCCCCCCGCACCCAAGGCCCCATAGAGAAAAAGGCAGCGTGCACTTACAGAGGAGCCCTTTTTCCTTTTGCTGGGGATTCCTCCAAACCGGAATTTCAAGCCTGCCATCTTTTTCCCCTTCCCCTTTTTCTTCCCGTCTTTGGAGCCCTTGATTTTCTTCCGCACGCCTGGACCTGGAGAAACAGAAGACTTGTTTGGTACTCTACAAACAGCTGTCCTCCAAATCACCCCCCACCCCAACCCCAGGATTTACAGGGAAGATGAGAAAGCACTGAACCCTGGGGAGCAGGGCAGCGGTTAGCACTGTCCACAGAGCACGTCCTCTGGGGCAAAAGGCTGCAAGCACAGACCCAGTCTTGCAAAGAATCGGGGGAGGAAAGCATCTGCCATGGGATCCAGGAGGGGGACCACAGCCCACAGACCACAGGGCTGCAAATACCAAATATGGACTCAGGGCTCTGCAAGGCGGGGAGAAAAGAGGCAGCCACGAAGGGGCAGGAACGCCGCGCTGAGCCCACCGCGCAAGAAGGCTGCTGCAAGCTGCACTCTTGGTCAGCCGCCAGCTCTGAGACGCTTGTTCAAAACCTCTCGAGGCATCAGGAATTGATGACTGCACAAGTGGAGCAGCAACCTTCCCAAGGAGGAACATGGCGCAAACAAAGGGAGATCCCTCCCTTTCCCACTACTGTCCAGCTTCTACAGCGTTTCCTACAGTCTCTTCCACGCGCATGGAAAGCAGCACCAATCTGCCATCAGAAACAGGAAAACGTTGACAGCAAGAGACCCCTTTCAATACAAATCAGACTATTTCCAGAGGAGCCACTGCAGATTTATATGGTTGGCTCGCTCCTTGCAAAAGGGCTTTGAAGACAGTCGCCTTTCACCCAGCTGCCAGAATAAATCCTTTTTTCTGAGAAAGACCTGCAGCCTTACTGCCAGTGCCTTTCCATCACTGGACTCCTTGTCACCGCAGACACAAAGCACCCAGCTCACCTGCCTGCTTTGCCAATGCACCTCTGCCCTAACCTTGCTAACCTGCAAATCCTCTTCAGCTTGGACACCAGACTCTGAGGATACTGCTGGTTTACGGAGGGCTTTACAACCCTGCAGAATCCCCCAGGAGAGACTACGGCACGGAAATACATGTCCCAATCACTTATTTAAGATATAAGAATGAAGTTGAGCATTAAGCGCCACAAACTGCCCAAAGTCCAGAGCCTGCCAGGGTAATCTGCCATGGTACACAATACACAGCCCCCTCTAGGACTGCGGCAAGGGAAACGGGAGCTGCAGACACACCTCTGGCACTACCTTTGCCTCTCCAGTTTGCTGAAGCACGTCTCCTGCGTGGAGACGCTTTGCCACCTTTTCCAGCCTGAAGATGCAGCTGGCTAGCTCTGGAGGCCCGGCAGGAGGGCTGTACACCACCAATGAGAGCAGTCCCTCTGCTCAGCCCACCGCGGTCGGCACCTACCCTTGCCCTCCTTGGTCTTAGCCTTCCTGATGATGGTGGGCATGGCAGACTGCTGGGGGCTGGCAGCGAGCGGCGGGGCAACGGTGACAGTCTCTACAGCTGCAGCAACAGCCGCTGCTGCTGCTGCTGCCGAGCTGCCCTTGAACGGGTTGTTGGCACTGAACTCTCGCCACTTGGCACCGAGCACGGTCATCATCTTGGACATGGGGATCTTGGGGTTCTTCTTGGCGATCAGAGGCCTGCAGGGCAGGGGAGAGGGAAAACCACACATCAACAGGAATGCTTCACTGCACCTCTGCTCCTGCTCACCATGTGCTGGTACTTCAGCCCAAGAAATGCAGCAGCAGTGCATGCCTCACAGCAGCAGGTTGCTATGGCACACTGTTAGCAGCTCCATTGGAAAGGCAGCAGAAACAAGAGCTTTCTTAAACAAGTGAATATACATAAAGGAGCACACTTAAACTTCCTCAGAGACTGCCTTTCCCTGAAATACTTGTGTTTTGAATGGCTCGCAGTACAAGCAAAAATTTGTTATTGTTACTCAATTTTTCTCATGAAACTTTTCAAATAAGCATACACAAAAAATAGGGGTTTGGAGAGAGAAGAGAAAACGCTTCCACCATTTTCCAGTCAATCCTGCAATTAAAATGAAGTCCTGAGGACCATTCCTAGTCAGGCAGGGAGAAGGAACAAGGAGCTGACGATGCAGAATTTACTTCACACCTTGACCCACTTGACTAAGCAATGCCCAAATCTCAACCACCACACAAGGCCCCATCCAGACCTACAGCTTCCTACCTGAGGAACTGGCTGAAAGCCTTGTAATTAGTCAGAGTATGATAATCTTCTTCTGAGAAAACATAATCTACATCATCGAGGCCCCACTCCTCCATCAGCTGGGCTGAGCTCTTGGGCTCCTGCAGATTTACAGAGAGACATCGTTAACATAAATGACCATGGCTCAGCAGATGAGCAGCGCAAAGCTGGATCTGTCATGTGCTCCGCATCAAATGCTCTCCCTAGTCAGTGACATGCAGGGATTTGTTTCTGTGATTTACAAAACAGAGCTTGCACAATTGTTTAATAAACTAATGCTTCACACCCTTCCGAGACGCAAATTAACGTGGCATCATCCAAATGCTCCCTGTGCCATGTAATACAATGCAAAGCCTTGGCAGGTTTCACATCTCCAAGAAACTCAATTTCCCTCTGCACGTAAGATAAACAACAGGGAAACACCACCTTTCCTCTCCCAGTCATTCACCTGCAATCTCTTCCTCACCAAACCCAGGGCAAGCATCTCATGAAACCCCCAGGCCACCTTCTCTAAGCATAAGCTGCTCAGCCACTCTCTGTCCCCATGTCCAGTGGACAGACGTGATGAGTCTGTTACTGACAGGATGTGGGTAGACAATTCAAGAAGGCAAGTTGCCTCAGACTGAGAAACTGCCATTTGTCCGAAGATCCAAGCTACCTGACTAGGCCTCCAACCTCAGAGTAAAATACACCGGTTTCATCACCATGAAAGGTACTGTGAGGACTTGTGAGCACACATCACCATGTGGCTAAATCAGTTAGCCCGCCGGAGAGCTTTGCTTACGCTGCCGTGCTTTACACAAAGGGAACTTACCCACCAGCGCAAGGTGACTGGCCAGAAAACATGGCTCAGCTCTGAACAAGGTAACTCGCGGGGATCTGGCCACACCCTGAGGTCTCATGCTCTAGCACCAGCTCAGGGTAAAGGAATCTTTGGTACCTTTAGACCTCCATCCTCGTTGTCATCCTCCTCTTCATCCTTCTTCTTCCGTTTCTGCTTTTTTTCCTTCTTGTCCTTCAGTTTTTTCTTCTTCTTTTTGTTGGGGGAATAGTCGCTCCCTTCACTCTCAGATTTCTCCTCAATCTCCTCTTCATTATCTGTCATTTCATCATTGCTCCCCTAAAATGGAAAGTGACATTGGAGAAAGAGCAGGGCGCGTCCGCAGCTCTGCTCTGCCCCAACAAACCCTCCCAGCCAGCACAAAGCAACTGCTGTCACCAGCCAAAGTCAGCCCTCCCTTGAATAACCCTGCTGTTACACTGGGGGGGTGGGGGAAAACACCATGAAAATCAGATTTGGGATCAGCAAGAAGCCCCTGACCACCGGAGACACAGACAGAAAGAAACCCTTTGTTTATCTGGAAGTGTTTCTTCAGGGCAGTTCCGTGATCCCTAGCCAACCTTCTGTCCCAAATCCCCACCTGTAAATGAAGCCATTCCCTCTCTCCTTTCCATGAGTGCCAGAAACATCTGCTCATGCAAGGCAACCCATGCCCTGTGGAAGCACCAGAAAAAAGAGGAGAATGTGATGCAATACAGATAAAACTGTGTTTTGGAAAACCTTGTCTAGGCCAAGATATATGAAATAGAAGCTTCATGCTTTTCACTCGAGACTTGTTCACCAAGGTGGCCAAGAGAAGCAATTCTGAGCCACAGCCATACAGATGGATGCTTGCTCTGCCTCCATATTATGATGTGCTCCTCTGAAAATGCACAGATGCTGCAATACCACAGCGTTCAGGTACCATTCCAGTGAGCGGCGGTATAAACAGAAAACCAGGAGACGGCAAGCCAAGTAACTGAACGTGTGCATTAACAGCAGCTGCACAGTAAACCGAAGAACAACGCCTCTGAGAGGCAGCTAACTGCTCTGCTAAAAGATCCTAAATTTTCAGACAGGCGACATTCAGGCAATGTTTTTAATTGCTATAACATAGGTAACATATGATGTTCTGTCTTGTATTTGCTTATGGTCTCACACAATTAAAGTTACATTCTTCTACTACAGTGTGAACAGCTAAGAAAGTAAAGGAAAGGAAGAGAAGATCTCTTTTTCCATGTGCAACCTTTGAGCTCACCAGACAAATACGCTAGAGTTTTGCTTTGTTTCTGTTTTCCTTTTCTGCCCAGCTGGGCACTATGTGCTGCAGTAGAACCGTGTGACTACAGGAGGATTTCAGCTGTCACATGAACAGAACAGTCCTGGTGGATGCACAGAATCTTGAAAGGGGCAGGAGAGCAGAGTAAGTCAGATGAGCCTCACCGAATTCCCTCACTTTCAGAGACAGGCAGCCACGTGAAACCTCCCATCTCCAGTGGAAACTTGATCACACACAGTTTCAGCAGCAAGGTGAGCCAACTCCTTCAGAAAAGCCTGGGCCTGCTGGATGGCTGATGGATGCATTCTGCTTCCCCGCAAGAAGGGACCAGGCTCAGATAGCTATACATCATGCTAGGGAGAGCTAGAGCGGAGAATGGTCAGGTGGAATTTAGGTTTCTTTCTGGGAGAGAGACCGTACCCATTGCACAACTCTGACAGCAACCTCATTACCATCCTAACGAATGCCAGGTGGAGCACCCGGGCCCCAAGAGAGCCTGCGTGTGTTAGCACATCCCTCCGTCCCACCCGGAGCGCTCCGGACCGGGACGGCAGAGCCCCCACGGCGGGGCAGAACAAGAGCGGAGCGGGAGGCTCAGCACCGCGGACAGCGCCCGGCCCAGCACCGCGGACAGCGCCCGGCCCAGCACCGCCCCGGCAACGGGAGTTTATCGCAACGCCCCAAGCCAACGGCTGCCGCGGCGCGCTATCGCTCGGCGGCCATCACAGAGTTCTGGTCCTTCTCGGTTCAGAACAAACCGAGCCTTCCCTTCTGCGGGGTTATAAACAGTTGTAATTTGGCATGGAATAATTGGTTGTCATGGTAACTGCTGCAGTACAGGTTGAAATTCCCCCTCTCCGCTCCCTTCTCTGACAAGGACCTTCATTTCCATGCACTGAGGTTCAAACCGCAGCCTGGTTATTTTATGCAGATTTTTCTGGGGGTTTGCAGCATCAATTCCTGCACCAGGGCTTCCATCAGCATTGCCGCAAACCGAACGAGTTCCACTGCGGCTTGTGCAGGCAAATTCCTGTGGAAGCGCACCCCTGCCCCATGCCACAGTGACAAAACCAGTGGGGACTACAGGGTGTCAGTCAGTCACGGTGCAGGCACTGCCCGATGTCACAGCCTTGCACCTTGCTCCCACCTTCCTCTAGCAGGGGAAAGTCCACTTACCCCAAAACTCTGGAGGAGGAGTTTGGGAAAAGGAAGCCCTATCTTTTATCTCCTCATCCCAAAACACAGCCTGGGTGCTGTTGGGTGCCTACTGACAGCTACAGCACCAGCTTCTCCCTGGCTTCGATAGACAAGGGAACAGTCTCCCACAGGCGGAACTGAGGTTGGTTAACACTGCCGACACAAGGCATTAATTAAAAAAAACAAGCGCACTCAATGTTCAGCCTGTTATTTTCTCCCCACCCCCATTAAGGCAGCAGTTAGACTCAGCACAAGCAGCACACATTGCTGCTGGGCTCAGGCAGGCTGGCATCGACAGAGAATGAACAGAGGTGAAAATACCACACGGTTTTTATTTTATCTTTCCCCCCACAGAAAAGCAGCATAGGGAAAAGTGTGTTCAACAATGGAAAAGGCACAGGGAGGCAGAGGGCCCACACCAGCTTAGTGTGGTATCTGCAGAACGAGAAGAGCATCACCATGGCCACGAAGGAGGGGGAAAAGCTTCCTTGGGGCCACATCTTCTGCAAAAGGCTGGCAGGCAACACAGTGCGGAGTGGAATCAGCTTTTTTTACATCAGCAGCTCATCATGCTCCCATCAGTAGCAAAAGCACTTTAATGTGCTACCTTGTCAAGCCAATCTGTTTTCACAGATCCCACGGGGAGCAGTGGCGATGGCTGGCCAAGAGCCGAGAGCAGCATCGCTCAGCCCCGGTTTGGCAAGGGAAAGGGTGGGGATGCATCCAGTTGTGCTAGATGAGCACACCCCTCCCTGCCACAGCATCACTGGGAAAGGAAGGGGGTTGAAGAACCTCCGTTGTTCACCACTCCTTCCCAGCCACCTATTTGCATTTAGGCACCTTTTCAGTCACCCTTAGGCCACCACACAAGATGTCTGCTCCTGTCCTCACATCCAGCACTGCCTGGGGATGGGAGAGCAAGAGGCAGAGCCTGCGCGGCACAACGTGGCAGCGAGCCCTGCTCCGGGACCGCACCGTGCCCGAGCCGGGTGCCCTGGCAGAGCAGGCACAGCTCCAGTCAGCTTTCCCGACCACACACACTCTCCGGAAAGCCTGATCCTCAAGGACACGATGTCCCGCCTTTGTTTTCCTACAGAAGGCCAAACAGCCCTTCCACGTGCCAAATCCTAGAAGTCCCTAAGCTGTCTCGCTTGCAAAACGCACTGAACGAGCAAGGCTGACGCTGACATCTGCAGAAACCTCCAAGCCCCGCCTCAGTCGTTTCCCCAACGTGGCAGTTTGCGTCTCTCTCCTCAGAAACACGAGCCCCAGATGCCACATTGGTACAGGACATGCCAGAAGGAGTTACTGTCTGCCCCTGGAGACAACAGCAAGGAGGTGCTGCGCTGCAGTGCAGGCAGGAAGGCTTCAAACAGGGATGGACAGTACCATAGCACACATAGATGTATGCACCACAGCCCAGCCCCTCCCAAGGAGGGGGCAGCCACATCACTGCCAGAAGCCACGGTGGCCACTCCTCCCCCCTCAGCCACTCTCCTGAGAGCACTCATAGGGCAGATTTCCACCCCAGAGCACCCGAGCTGGACAAGAACTGCTCATGGGCTCTGCGTCACCTCCCAGGGCAAGGAGAGCATCCGCTCAGCAAGAGAACACCCTGATAACTTCCCCCCTTTTCATCCACAGACACCTGAGAGGTGCTTGCCAGCAGCACTCGGAGCAGCCTGCCTCTGCGCCCCAGCTCAGAGGAACCCCTCAGCCCAGTGTGAGAGCATGCAGCGTTACCTCCTTCTTCCTCCTCTTGATTTTGGCAGCCTTGCCATCTTTCAGCTTCTTGGATTTCTTCTTTTTCTGCACTGCCACTTGCTCTTCTGCAAAAAACTCATCCAATCCTTCCAGTACCCCATCGTCTTCTTCTGGGGACAAAAGGGACAGCTCACACCGACGGATTGCACAGGCACACAGGACACCACATTCATTATTATCCTCTCAGGGGAACACACCCAAGCAGCAGTGTCAGGCCACGAGACACGGAGCTCCCTGGGCTCGCACCAGCAGCTGACCCACTGCTGCCCCTCAAGAGAGCCCTGGCAGAGTCCTGCCCAGGAGTGCCTGCCCCAGCACTTCTCCTGCCCAGCTCCTCGCTGCCACTCACACACGAATACCTGAGGTTTTGGCAGCCTGTATTTTGCTCTCAGGAAAGAGGGGCACAGGGACACCCCCACACGCTGCCTGCTCATACTGATCTGGGTCCACAGGTAATTAGGGAGCATTAGGCTTTTACCTTTCAGATCTCCAAGCCGAGCCCATTAAATGGATTCAACCGAAGGTGAACAAGGAAGCGGAAGGTCTCACGTGGAAGACGTGTGCCATGGCTCACAGGGGGTTGGTCTGCCATGGCTCCACGCTCGGGGACAGCCACAGGCACCCGGCCAGGCTGCATACACCACCAGCTCAGGGACCCCAGCCCCGGGCAGAGGCACCAATCCCACCACACGCTCTCACCTTCCCATCATCATTACCTCCCCAAACCCAGCACTCGCCAGCGAGTCCCAGCATCCTCTCCAGGCTTTGCATTTCTTTAAGGCCTACATCAGTATTTTTATTTTTAATTTCTGAGCTTATACAATAATAACACTCCAGAGTTGTTGGGACATATCTCTTGTTTGACTTCAAGCCGGTTTAGGCTCCACCAAGGCGGGTGCCTGAGCTCCACCGAATCCACCGGGGAGGGCGGGAGCCGGGCAGTGCCGGGAGCCCACCCCCGGCAGGACCAGCACCGCACGGAGCCCCCGGCCCCGCTCCTGCGGGAGAAGGGGGTGCGGAGCCTGCCCTCCGCCGTGCTCGGAGCCAGGAGGGGGATCGGCTCTCCGGGGCGCGGGGAAGGACCCGGTCCGCCGCCAAGAATAAACCGCGGCAGCCCCGGCGTGTCCGGGCTGGGAGCGCAGCCCGGTGCTCCAGCCGGAGCCGGAGCCGCCCTCAGACGGGTCCGCAGGCGGGAGGGTCCGGCTCGGCGACAAGCCCGGCCCTCGGAGAGCTGCCAGCTCCGGCCGCCGCGCCCGGGCACACCCCCCTCGCCGGGGCCGCCCGTTCCTGAGGCGCGGGGATAACGGGGCTGAGCCGGAGGAGCAGCGCCCAGCGGAGACCGCCCCGGGCCGGGCCGGGAGGGCGAGGCCGGCCGCCCCCGCCGAGCCGCGCCTCAGGGCAGGCGCCGCCGCCGCCGCCGCGCCCCCCGCCCGCTCCCCGTCCCGCCGCCTACCCGAGACGTCCTCCTCGTTCTCCGCGTCCTCCAGCAGCTCCCGGCCGGCCGCCGGGCCCCGCATACCGGGCGGCGGCAGCGGCCAGCGCCGGGGCCCAGCGCCGGGCGAGGCCGCTCCGCGCCAAGATGGCGGCCGCCGCGCCACGCCCACCCCGTGACGCGCCCATGCCTCGCGCGCCACGCCCCCGGTTCCGCCCCTCAGCAAGCCACGCCCCTGATCCCGCCCCTCCCAAGCCACGCCCCCCGGTCCCGCCCCCTCCAGCCCCGCCTCCTCCGGTCCCCTCCCTGCCGCTCCCCGAAAAGCCCCAAATCCCCCCCAAATCCCCCCTCCCCGGGGCCCGCCAGCCGCCAGCGGAGCGC
>RSEF01000021.1:1409513-1431372 GCA_003993805.1 Himantopus leucocephalus | reverse complement strand
CAGCGGAGCGCGGGGTATCAACAACTCTCCCCGCCGTTTATTCCAGGAAAGCAAAACTGTACAAAATGGCGGCCGGGCAGCAGGCCGGCTCAATCCTCCTCCTCCTCCTCCTCCTCGTCCTGGTTGATCTGGAAGTAGCGCAGCTCGTAGCTCTCCTTGCTGTTGGCCACCACACGCAGCCAGTCCCGCAGGTTGTTCTTCTTCAGGTACTTCTTGGTCAGGTACTTCAGGTACCTGCGGGGAGAAACCTGGCTGAAGGCGGTTCTGCACCCCCAGACCCACAGCGCTCCTCCGGCGGCACCCAGCAGCCTCGTTGGGACGCTCCATCCCCCTGCAAACCCACACAGCGACTCCAGAAAACACAAACCCCCATTCCCGTGGGTTTCCACCACCACTGGGAGCAAGTTGTCCCACCAGGCACATCCCGGAAAAGTTTCCGCTGGGAAACAACACTGCCAGGGGAATCACACCAGCAACGCCACGACACGGAGCCTAGGAAAACATTTCCCTCCCATCAACCTTCGAGGCTGAAACTACAACACCATATTCCCACGCCACCGGTTCAACACGCCACAGTGAATGTCCGCTTGGATGGCAGCTAACTGCTGCCGGCTCCAATAGCGGCTGCAGGGATGTGCCAGCTGCAGCACCGACACGGAGAAACCACATCAGCTGAAACACAGGTGCTTACAGAGCAGGGCACTGCACCAACACCACACACGGTTTTCCTCTTCCCACCGTTTTAGACCTCCAGCTGCCTCACAGTGCTGTCTCTGTCACAGCAAAAACTACATTTGTCAAAGCCAAAGCACAGGCAGCCACAAGAAGCAGGCAGCGGGCAGAAGCCCAGCAGGACAAGGGGTGGAAGAGCTTGGCTGCAGATCAACCCCCAAACTCCGCACTTGGCACCCTTTCAGCTGCGCGTCCTCACCGGACGCTCACCCCACCGGCCTTCCCAGCAGGATTATTGACCACGTATCTCTCTCAAAGATCATTTGAGATCAGGCAGCTGCTGCACCGAGCGTCACATGGCATTTAACCAAGAGTCTTGCTTGGCACAACTCCTGCACCGAGACAACTCTTCACTACCAGGCCCTCCTGCCCGCCAGGCTCCCATCTGAATGCTGGCGATCAGGCTCCCATCTGAACAACCAGACTTGATGATCTTAATGTCTTTTCCAACATAAACAATTCCACAATCCCCCACCGAGAGCCAACTGCTGCTGGCAGTGACCAACCGCAGCTCTGAGCACTGGCAGCAACCTTGTGACAGCAACCGGCACTGCCGGGACACAGGGCTGCACCGCTGCCTCACCTCTTTGAGAACGGGACCTCCGACGTGACCGTGATCTTGCTCTTGCTCCTCTCGATGGTCACCACACCCCCGCCCAGGTTTCCTGCTTTGCCGTTCACTTTGATCCTTTCCTGCAGGAACTGCTCCTGCAAGAAAGGAATGCCACCGCTGAGCTGGGGCCACGAGCTCCCGCTGGAGAAGGCCTCCCCAGCTCGCCTGTGCCCAGCGCTTCAGCTTTTTGTTAGAGCTGGGGAAGGGAGAGAACTGCTGTTATGTCCAGGGGAAGCGGAGGAAAACCTCCTTCCTGCAGGCCAGGAAGCTCCGAGCCTGCCACTGCTTTCTACAACTAATCTTACTGGCCCATTCAGACCTGCATGTAAGTGAGGTTCTCAAGCACAAATGCATCGGATTAACGAAGTAGGGACACATTTCCTGACTTCCAAGGCCACAGCCAGTGAAGTGACGGCTGGGTCACAATCCTCCGAGGACACCTCGGCCACAGCCCTGAGCTTGAAACCCGTAGTCAAGCACAGTTCGAACAAAAACAGGTTCATCAGAGAGCACTGAAACACAGTGCTCCCTGCCCTCACCATTCCTCACAGCGTAACTGAAAACTCACCCCAAGAGGGACGAATGGTAATACTGTTTGACAGGTAGGGAAAATGCTTGCACTTTAACTACAAAGTGTTTTAAAACAACAAACATCTCATAGCCGCCAGCACCACCCGGGTTCCCTTTGTCTGGAGGGTGTTTCCCAGCACTGCAGGCTTTTACGCTGCACCGTGGTGAGGGGCAGAAATGGAGAGCAGGGGCGGCAGGGGTTGCTGGGGCCGTGCTCGCCAGCACGCTGTTGGGAGCGGAACCAGCAGCACCCCCCGAGAGGTCCGGTGGGGCAGCAGGGCCGTCCCTGGGGTGGTGGAGAGGCCCCGCACTCACAAAGTTGGCGGCGTCCATGATGCCATCCTCCACGGGGTGGGTGCAGTCCAGGGTAAACTTCAACACCTGCTTCTTTTTTTTGCCACCTTTCGCTGCGGGCTTCTTCTGCAGCGGGGGGAAAGAGAGAGCCGTGAGGGATCGGCTCCAGGCCACGGGCCCGGGAGCAGCGGGGAGGAGGGAGGGGGCCAGACCGAGCTCGGGGCTGGAAGCAAGGGGACCGAGCCGGGCTCCGGGCTGGGGGCAGACGGAGGGGAAGGGGTCCGGGCCAAGATTCGGGCCGGGGCAGCGGTGAGAGGTAAGAGCCTCCCGTGGCCGTGCGCCCCCCGGAGCCGCACGCCCGGCGCTTGGCGGGCTGGGCCCGGAGGAGGCCCAGGCCCAGGCCCAGCCCCACGCGCAGGCCCGGGCCGGGCCGGATGGGAACGGGCCAGGGCAGGATATGGCAGACGGGGCCGGAGAGGCGGGGGCCCGGCAGGCCCCGTGCGGGAAGGGCAGGGGGTTCCGGCCCGGCAGCATCCGCCGCCGGCGGAGACTCACCACGGGCGCCATGGCGGCTCCAGCGAAGGGGCAAAAAGGGAGGGCCGCGCCGCGCGCATGCGCGGAAACACCCTCGGGCAGCCAGGGCGCATGCGCCCTCCGCCGCACCGCCTGCGCCCACGCCGCCGCCGGGCCGCGCGCAGGGCCGCCGCGGGCCGCGCGCCGCGCGCAGGCTAGCCTAGCCGACCGCCGAAAGCGTCGATGGCTTCCGGCCCCTCCCACGCACGCCCCTGCCTGCCCCGCGAGCGCATAGTGCTGCCTGGCGGGGCGGTGCACGCGCGCGGCGGGCAGCGCGGGGGCGGTGCCGGGGTGCTGGGGCGGGGCGATGGGGCGGGGCCATGGAGAAGTGGGCGTGGCCGGGCGGCAGCGGCTGGCGGGGGCTCGGGGCAGCGGGAGGAGGGAGCACCGGGAGCAGCGGGGATGGCAGTGACCGGGGCATCCAGGGATCGGGGCCCGCAGGGACCAGGGGAGCGGCCTGGCAGGGGCGGAGGGGTTGGGGCTCCCCGGAGCACAGGGTGCACCCCAGGGTGCCTCGCTGCCAGCGGGGTGCACGTGTCCCTGCACCCCGGTCGCTGTCCGCGGGGTGCACCCCCACCCCCTGGGGACCGTCACCGGGCCACATGGGTGCCCATGTCCCCACAGCCCAGGTGCAACCCGGGGCCACGTGGTCCCGTGTCCCCACACCCCGAGGGGCGCCCATGCCGGCAGGCGCCGAGGAGCGCACGGGGCTATTTTTGGGCTGTGGCGTGGCAGCCGTCCGGCAGTGCCAGGGGGCCCCGCGTCACGGGGGCGGCTGGGCCCTGCCGCCTCGGCATCGCTCTCATTCCGGCCAGCGCACGGGGAGCAGCGGCACGGCTCGGCACAGCACAGCCGATCCCCCAGCTTACAGACGGGGAGAGGTAAAGCCTTCACCCAGCCACGGTGACCCCCTGTGCCAGGGACTGGGGCTCCCCGGCATGTGGGGCAGCTGGCTGCCTTCACTGCTGGGCTGCCATCGCAGGCGCTATCCCGGGGCAGGGGACACCCCATTGCAGGGGATGCTCCCTCCTGGGAGACACCAAGCCCTGGAGCATCCCCCACCCCTGTTCTGGGGGACACTCTGTGCAGGGGATGCTCCTTTGCAGGGGACACCCCATCCCAGGGGGTGCTCCTGCCCTGGGGGCACTCACCCTGGGGGACACCCTGCTGTGGGGGCCATCCCACCCGGCCGTGCGACCCCCAGCCCACAGGGCTGGGGAAAGGGGTGCATTCGGGGCAGCCTCGTGCCACACTGCTCATAACCTAAAAATAGGCAGCAGCTTGCAGGCCCTGGGCACAGGAGTCGTCCTTTCCACGGCAGCCACAGTCCTCTTGTGAAGAGAGGGGCCCGCTGGGCACAGGGGGTGAAGCATGGGGGGGGGGGGCTTTTCTCTGCCCCGCAGATGGCTGGCGGCATCTTCTCCCCACTGGGGAGCTGCTCGGAGCTGGAGAAGGCCAACTGCCACCCGCTGGTCTGTCTGCTCTGCCACGAGCCCTACCAGCACCCCTGCCTGCTCGATTGCTACCACAACTTCTGCGCCAGCTGCCTGCGGGGCCGCGCCAGCGACGGCCGCCTGCGCTGCCCACTCTGCAGGTAAGGGATGGACCCTGCCTGGAGGGACACCGGGACCAGGGCACACAGCACATGGCCGGCAGCCTCTTGTGGCACTGCTCCCAGTGTCCCCAAAGTTGCCCCCACCTGCCCTGGGCGAGTGTCCCCATCCCCATCCTCATCCCCATCCCAATCCTGTCCCAATCCCATCCACATACCTGTCTCCATCTCTGTCCCCATCCTCATCCCCATCCCACCCCTATCCCTGTCCCATCCCCATCCCTTCTGTGTCCCCATCCCATCCCCGCAGGCATCCCTCGGTGGTGAGGGGGGGCACGGGGCTGCCCCCCGTGGACCGGCTCCTGCAGTTCCTAGTGGACAGCTCGGCTGACGGCGAGGAGGACGTGCAGTGCGCCAACTGTGACCGGCGCTGTGCCAAGGCGGTGAGGGCAGCAGGGCAGGAAGGCAGGGGACCCCCGCCAGGGACATGCCCGCTGCCAGCTGCCCCCTCTGCCCGTGCAGGAACTGGACACCATGTACTTCTGCAACACCTGCGGGCAGCCCCTCTGTGCCCCCTGCCGCGAGGAGACCCACCGTGCCAAGATGTTCGCCCGCCATGAGATCGTCTCCCTCTCCAAGCGCACCAAGGACATCCACAAGAAGTGCCGTGAGTGCCATGCCGTATTGTGCTGTGCTGCAACACGCTGTGCCAGGCTGCACCATACCATGCCATGCTGGGCTGTGCTCTGCCATGCTGCACCACGCCATGCCGTGCTGTGCCAGGCTGCACCATGCTCTGCCAGGCTGCCTGACGCCCCCATCCCTTGCAGCGCTGCACGAGGAGCCCTACATCATGTTCTCCACCGAGAAGAAATCCATGCTCTGCATCAACTGCTTCAGGGACATGCAAGGGTGAGCAGTCCCGGCCCCGCACCTGCCCCTCGCCTCATCCTGTCCTTTGCCCTGATGCCAGTGCCCGCAGGGAGAGCCGGGCGCACTGCATCGACATCGAGACGGCGTACATGCAGGGCTGCCAGCGACTGGACCAGGCGGTGATGGTGGGCAGGGGCTGGCGGGTCTCAGGGGGGGCATGGTGGTGTGATGCTGCCCACAGCACTGCAGCTGCCCTGCTGCCCCTGGGCAGGCCGTGAAGGAGCTGCAGACCTCCACGCGCGAGGCCATCGTCCTCCTCAAGGCCATGATTGAGGAGGTGCGCAACAGTGCCAGCGAGGAGGAGGCAGCCATCAACTCCCTCTTCGGCCGCATGCAGGTGCGGGGCAACCACCCACACATCGTGCCCTGCGCCCATGGGTGCCCGATGCACGGACACAGCAGAGCCGGGGCAGTGGGAGGGGACCGAGGTGGCCGTGGGACATGTAGCAGCCGCAGGACACAAGGCAGCCATGCCGTTTGCAGGAGCAGCTCTCTGAGAGGAAGAAGACACTCCTGAAAGCCGTTCAGAGGTGAGGGGCCGCAGGCTGAGCCCCCTCCTGGGGCTGTCCCCCCATCCCGGGGCATGTTGGGGTGCCCTGGGGCTGGATGGCTCCCCGGTGCCCTGTAAGGGCTGTGCCATGCCCCGCTCTGCTGCAGCCAGCATGAGGAGAAGGAGAAGGCATTCAAGGAGCAGCTCTCCCACCTCGCCTCCCTGCTGCCCACCCTGCAGGTAGGAGCCCGGGCTGGGCAGGGCTGCCCCGGCCTCAAGGGGCACCAGCAGTGACACCCCCACACGCACAGGTCCACCTGGTGACCTGCTCAGCCTTCCTGAGCTCCGCCAACAAAGCCGAGTTCCTGGACCTGGGCTACGTGAGTGGTACCAGCGCTGCGGGGTGGCCGGAGCATCCTGCCACAGTGCCATGACATGGCTGGTGCATCCTGCTGTGGTGCTGGGGGCAACCCATGCATCCCATCGCAGTGCCATGGGGTGGCTGTGGCTTCCTGCCGTGGTGCCGTGGGGTGTCCGGTGCACCTTGCAGTGGTGCCAGGCTCCCGGACAGGGGGCTGGGCACCCCTCACCGCACCTCACCGCTGCCTTTCAGCAACTGATGGAGAGGCTGCAGAGGATTGTCAAGCTGCCGCATCGCCTGCGGCCGGCCCAGACCAGCAAGGTAGAGCCCTGCCGCCCACCTGGAGCCGAGCCCCTGCCTGCAGCTCCCCATGGGCTGCCCTGGCTGCCGGCTCTGCCCCGGCCCCAGCCACGCTCACCCCCGTCTCACTCCCCAGATCAACAGCGAGTACCGGGCAGAGTTTGCCCGCTGCCTGGAGCCCCTGCTGATGCTCAGCCCCCGCCGCTCCGTGGTGGGCAGTGCTGGCACCATCGGTCCTGGCATCACTGGTGCAAACATGTGAGGTGCTGGGATCGCACCTGGGGCTGGGGTGCATCCTGCCACGCGTCCTCCTGGGCATCCTGCTGAGGCGCCCACCATGCCAAGCTTGCCTCCGCTGCTGCCCTTGAGCCTGTCACCTCGGTGGTGGCGCGGGGACATCGTGGAGCACAGCTGTGCTGACGAACGACAGGCACAGGGGCTTCAAGTGACACTTCTGGGAAGCGGGGTGGATGGGTGGGCAGCGGGGCTGGCAGCAGCGTGCCCGGGTGAGCCAGCACCCCACTCCCCAGCCTGGCTCCCCGCCATGGTCCCCGGAGATTTCTGCCCCCGCTGCTCTGGGTACTGTGCTGGGGCCAGCTCCTGCTCGCCCGCACGCCTACAGCACCGCAGCCTCTTTGCCCGCCACTATTTTTATCAGAATTTCAGGGAATTGCCCGGCACTTCCTCGCCCAGGATATATTTAGGCCCGTTGATGTCACAACGGTGCTTGGCCCTGCCAGGCGCTCCCGGCCGGAGAGGACAAACAGGCACTGCTGCCCCATGGGCACCACTCCTTACCCCCAGCCGGGCTCAGCACCGCAGGGTGGCTGAGCTCCTGGGGGCGGCTGCCGGCCCCGGCGCAGGCAGGGGAAGCACAGCACTGCACGGTAGGACCGATGGCGGTGGGGCAGCAGAGCCAGGGCGGTGGGCAGTGCAGGGAGGCTGCGGGATGGGGGGAGAGGCAGGGGCAGTGGTGCCCACCAAGAGGCCAGGAGATGCCGGCGGTGAGGGAGCCAGCCACATCCTTCCCTTTAGAAACTGGAGTGTGCCAAGCTCAGCTCCTGCCTTCTCCTTGCCACAGCTGGTCCCGCAGCTGTGGGCATTGGCAGAGCAGCCCACAGAAAACTGATTTTTGGGGCAGCATAAGGTGCCTCCGACTGACCCCATGCACAAGGGAAGGGACGTGCAGGGCTGGCACATACCCAGGGACCCCGGGGGCGAGGGGTGGTGGGGCTGAGCCGGCAGCATGGCCCCTGGCACCTCGCCCCCACCACTGCTCGCCTGCAGCGCGCTGCTGTCACCCTCTCCACACAGGCTCCCTGGCGGCCAATGCTCCAAGACCCTCATCGTGCCCGGCTGCCCCCCTGCCAGCGATAAAATGTCCACCGGCCCCATGGTGCGGAAGCCGACGATGCACCGGTACATCAGCACCAAGGTCCTGCTGGCCGAGGGGCGCGAGACCCCCTTCGCTGAGCACTGCCGCAACTACGAGAACACCTACCGGGTAGGGAGCGCGGGTCAGGCTGGGACAGGGTGGGCCGGGACAGGAAGGTGCTGCTCATGTGCCGGTTGCCCCCTGTCCCCCGCAGATGCTGCAGACAGAGATCCAGGGCCTGAAGGACCAGGTGCAGGAGCTGCACCGCGACCTCACCAAGCACCACTCGCTCATCAAGACAGAGATCATGAGCGAGATCCTGCAGAAGTCCCTGCAGATGGACGTGCAGATCGCAGCTCACTACTCCGCTGTGGAGATGATGCGCAGTGTCTTCGAGGAGGTACGGCCAGCGCGTCCCAGCACAGCAGGGTCCCTCCATGCTGTGCCATGGCACGCTGCCCAGCTCCCTCCTTCCCTTCCAGGTCTGGGAGGAGACGTACCAGCGGGTGGCAAATGAGCAGGAGATCTACGAAGGTACCAGTGACCACGCTCCCCCAGCCCCGAGCCCCCCATGTCTGCTCCAGGGGGGCAGCCATTGCCACAGCCTGCTCCTCTCACCCCCCAGCCCAGCTCCACGACCTGCTGCAGCTGCGGCAGGAGAACAGCTGCCTGACCACCATCACCAAGCAGATTGCGCCCTACGTCCGCTCCATCGCCAAGGTGAAGGAGCGGCTGGAGCCCAGGTGAGGGGCAATGGGGGTCTTTCAGGGCTGGGAGGGGGATGCGGCCATGGCTCACGCTCATCCTGCCACAGGCTGCAGGAGCCCCGGGAGCCCAGGGAGGAACAGGCACAGATGCTGCTCAAGATCTGTGATGACAGCGAAGCGGCACAAAGGTAGGCGACAGCAAGCATTCGGGTGCTGAATTCCCCCTGCGCCCTTTGCTGGCTGCTGACCCTGCCAAGGTGCCTTCCCTTCCCCAGGGATGCCTCACCTGGTGGCAAGGAGGGGGCTCCAGCCAGCCCCGGGGAGGGCTGCGTGCCCAGCGGCACCACCGGAGACCCCTCCCCAAAAAGCAAAGACTGCTGCAAGGGCCAGCAGAAAAGCGGGGCCGAGAGCACCGCCCGGAAAGAGGTTGCACCATAGAGCCCGACACCGAGTGAATGTGCAGAGCTGCTTGGCGCTCGCTGCGCAAAAACCGTGCCCTGGTTGTTGACTGGCTCCTCTTGGTTTGTGCCACAAGCAAAAGCAGGAAAGCACAGCGTCTGCAGCGTATCAAAAGCCTGCCTTAGGGTGACTTTGTTCGTCTGAAAAAATAATTTGTCTTTATACTCACCCTCTTGTGTGTTAGAAGTAAAATAAAAGGGCGCAAGTGTACGTGTCTGCCTGGTTCTGCAGCTCTGGACAAAACAGGCCAGCCAGCTTGGGCTATCCAGCTGCTCTTAAAACCACGAATTTGCAAACATGTGGGGGAAAAACAAAACAAAACAAAACAAAACCAAAAAACCCTGGTGTCGGGTAGATCCAGTAGCTCACTACAGGGTCTCGGAGCGTCCTGCGAACCGCCAACAGGCAGCGGAGCAAACGCAGGCAGGGCGCCAGAAAGGGGGGCTCTGCTCCTTGTGCACCTGTGCTGTTTGAAAACTCACGGATTGCTGCGGTGCGGGAGGGCAGGGTTTGACAGCTTACTCCGGCTCTTCATTAGAGTCAGACGCCTTCCCCAGGCCTGGTGAGCTCCTGTCTCCTCACCGAGCTTCCAGTCACAGGATTCGGGAAAATAACAGGTTAAGAGAGGCTGCTGGTCTCAAAAGCACCCAGAGGGCTCCGAAGATTTTGCTCAAGGTGAAATTTATCCCTCTTTTTGATGCCAACGCATCCCGCCTTGGGCAGACCCTGCCACCACACATCTGGAACCTGGGTCAGAGCTAACGCTGGCAAATTAGGATCCAGGTGCATTTACTACAAAGAATAACTTGAGAATAAAGCTTCATTTCCGTCATCAGCTCAAATCAAACCCAAGCAACAATTGCTTTGTTTGTTTGTTTCAAAGTACACTTGTGCAAGTTCACAGCAGAAATGTTAATGCTGACAAAAAAATTAGTTAAAAATTAACTTCCCCAAGGCACATTGGCTACAACAGCAGGTCACAGCTTCCATGAGGATGTGAGTTAGAGGCACAGAAAAGCCTGAGCGGGAGCCTACCAGTGACTATGCAGAGAAATCAGCACTATGTGGCTGGTGTATTTTCATGTTTGCTCTTTTCTCCCAAGCTAAAAACATGCTCGGTTAAAGACAAATTACCAGCAAAGGCATTAGGCTGATGCTCTGTGCAGAACACACTCTGCAATACAAAGCAAACCCGGCGGAGGAAGGACTCTGCGCTGGTTAGACAGAGAATTCGCCCCATCTCAGTGGCTGCACAGCCCCACGAGTCACTGCTAGTTGTGGCTGTGCTTCAACGCAACACTGGACTGTACTGAAAACCCACTGGGAATTGTAAAAGTAAGGATTCCAGTTTGAATGTCATCTCCAGCACCTCAAGAGATCTCCAAATAACCATCAGACAGAAGGTGGCAAAATTTTTTCTTATTTTTTATAAAAAAACCCAACAAAAACTAAAGCAATTTCCATCAGTGCCCCCTTTCCTGAGCCATACCACAGCACCCTTACCAAGGAACACCACAAGCCCGAAGCATGTACTGACAAGCAACTCGTTTCCATTCCAGCTAGGAAGAATAAAGTAAAACTCAAGAAAACAGTGAACCTCTTTGGTATATAACGACAGAGTAAGTTATACCACAAAGCTTGAGTAGGAACCATTTCCAAAATGGTAATGTTTAAAATAGCGTTAGCTAGCCAAACTTTTTTCCCCATTTGGAGAATTTCCCTAGAAGCACCTCCTAGTCCAGCCGACATCCCAGGTTTCACCCAAAAAAGCAGGCAAGGATCTCGAGCACTAAAGCCCTCAGCAAGCCCAGCAGCTGCGGTTCTTTCTCAACCCAAAATCCTGGGATCTCTGCAGGATGGAGGCAGCCTGGCAGGATAGGAAGCAGCACGATTTGGAAGCGGGAAGAGGGAACAGAGGTGGCGGTGGGAAGGCAGCGGCTGAAACGGTGACTCCTGAATTCACAGCAGCAGCTGAAGGAGGAGGGAGTGCGCTCTCTCTCCTGCCGCGTTTCACAGAGGCGCTTGTGATCCAGCGGCATGAGACGAGCGGAAAAGGCTCCCTGTGAACCTTAATGCCTGGGGGAGAACTGATTGGTGCTGCGCTGCCGGCTCTGTGGCAAGCATGGGGTAGGTAGCCCCTGCGCCTGAAGAGTGGAGAGCTGGAGGCCTGCTCCTGCGAGCTGCCTGAGCACCAGCTTGCAGAATTGGGCCTAAAGAGATTAAAGCCACTCTGCCTGGCTCGCAAGGTCAAAAAGCTTTAAAATCGAATTACACCACAGGAACAATCCGCTGACCAGCGCCTTTCCTGCACGGGTGCGGGAAGGCAGAGCTGTTCTCTGGAAGAATCGGTCCGGACACGTTTCAGTACAATTCAGCCGCTGCAGGCAGGAGGGTTCGATTCTCTTTAGGGTCGCTACAGGCTAAGTTATCTGGAAGATCCCTGAATGTGCAACGAAGGAATTATCTCGAGGAGGACGAACGAGCTTCTGATCTGCTAGTGACCCGGCAGGCCGCCCAGCTCCACAGCCCTCCGCCAGCTCCTCCTGGGCAGCCGGGAAATACCAACGGGCTACTCCCGGCGCCACACGTCGTCCCTTGCCCTGCGGCGCCTGGAGCTGGGCGTTCACTCAGCCAGTCCAGTTTTTGCCCACATTACAGTTCCACTTTGACTCCTTTAATAAAAGGAAGACCCGATGGCACCTTCCTTTTGTACTCCAGGTACTCTTCTCCAAAGAAGTGAATGAGCGTGATCTCCTCCTCCTCGATCCGCTCCCTGAAGAAGCGCCAGGATGCCAGCGCATAGCCCACCACGCAGATGGGATTGCAGAGTAACACCTGCCAACAGACACCAGCGGTTAGCATCCCCTCGTCTCCCAAAGAAACAGAGGCTGCCCCCTCCCACCCCATGCTAATCACCCTTCATTAAGTTTGCCACGAGGTCTAAACACTCTCCAAAGACAAGATCCCAGCACTTTTTGTGGAATTTCATTCTGGGGAGAAATTAGTGCTTATGAAGAAAGCAGTCCGCGGGCAGCTGCCGGCTCCTGCCACCCTTGCTAAGAGCGGTGCCCCAGCTCCAGAGAGCCCATGTGTGGCCACGCTGCTCCACTTTCAGTCTTTACAGTCTCCTTCCAGAGAAATAAACCCAAATGCCAACCACGAGAAGAGCACGAGTAAGGCAGTGCAGAGTTACAGCTCGACCACAGCTGGCTTCCAGTTTACCCTCCAGCCAGGGCCCTGAGCACTCTTAGAGGGAGTTTTCTTTGCCAGCCTGGCACAGGACCGGTATTCGGCAGGAGTGAGGTTGAGTCTGACCACTTACAGAAGGCATTTTGGCCATAGGGATGCAAGAAAACTCTGGACGCCAGCTTTAGGCCAGCAGCGGATCATGTCCGGAGCCTCTAAGGGCATTCTGGCTCAAGCCCCAGCCCTGCCGCCTCTGCTTATTCCACACAGAAAACTAAGGTGACGAGGTCTTCCCAAAGATTGTGCAGGGCAGAGCGCTCAGGGTTTCCTGACCCCCCGCGTACCAGTGGGAGGCAGGAGGTGTCAAAATCCACGCCCAGGCCACCCCTGCCGCTGACCAACGGTATGCATCCCGTTACAGGTGTGGGGCAGCATTAAGAAGAAAGACCCCAGTTATAAGATGAAAGTATCTGAGCGTGTTGTATACGGTACCTGTGTTCCAATACTCCAGTAAAACCATCCCACGTAAGACGGGTGCCGGAACCACCCATACACCCCACTTGTCACCAAAGTATGAGTATCCGATTTCTCATTCTGAACAATATGGTTGAAGTTGGAGCCAGCTGTGAGCATGGCCGCTTTCCTCAGACAATCCCCAAAGATCACCATCAACAACCCTACAGTACTCAGCCAGGTGATCTGCTTCAGCTCTGCAAGTGAATAAGGACGGGTCACAACAGGTTTGCACAGGTCACACTCGCGGTGCGGGGGGTCACAGGGGGTTGGGTCACTGGGTGGGCTTTTCCCTCCCCATCTCAAAGCACAACGTGTAAAACACAGCCAGTGTTCCATGCGCTGCCATCCCGCCACCAAACCAAACTAAAATAGCATCCCTTGCCACAGAGTCACCCCCGATGCGGCACCTGTACATCCTCGCGGCGGATCACCCTAAGGGGAACCCGGCGCTGACGCAGAGCTTGGCTTAACGGTGTAGAGTAAAGCCGATGTAAAGCACAGCCCAGCGGATGTGCTTGGCCGGACGTGGGGAGCTCTGCAGCCTGCACTGCCATTATGAAGCAGAGAAGGAGAACATCTCCCTTCTCCGAAAAAAAAAGAAGCACGCCAGATTAGGCAAACAGCAACAGTTCGGGCCTATTTGATTTTATTCCAGGTCAAAAGAAGACGCCCAGATGTAACTGAAGCATCATTCTTTGTACCACCATAGCAGCTTGAAAGATGCAGCCAGAAAAGGGCTGAAGACCAGCTACATGGCAAAGACAGCCTGGCATGCCAGAATGAGGGGGTGCTCCCCCCCGCCCCCCCCCAACATCAAAACCAAGAGGCTTTGAGCACACAGAGATTAAGGCCACATCAAAGCCCTCCTCCACTGCCAGCATGGGTCAGCTAAGCAGGGGTCACCAGTACTTTGCTACCAGAGGGGTGGGTGCCGGGCAAGCCATGGGCAGCCGGCACTACCGGGCACAGCCAGGGGATGGCAGGCAGGAGGGTGGGCGTCAGGGAGGGGCAGGGCGGCCAACCTGGGAAGAGGAGCTTCTCCAGCGTGAACTCCACCCAGGAGGAGAGGGCAGCCAGGTTGTACTCGAAGCTGTGGTTGAGCAGGAAGGAGTCCAGCGAGAGGCTGCGCGGGTTGTTGATGGCCGTCACCAGGTACTCCGAGTAGTGGAAGAGGGAGAGGGAGCACATGTACCTGCGGCGGGAGGAAGGCAACGCTAGGCAGGGCCGGGGGCCATCGCAGCTGCCCGGCTCCCCCGGCTCTTCCCTTACCATCCGAAGTGGCGCCAGGCGGAACGGCCGGCACTGAGCAGCAGCCCGCAGCCGAAGGCGAAGCCCAGGAAGCAGGCCCGGACGGCGATCTGCAAGCAGAGGGAGAGGAGAGAGAGCTGCTGCTGCCGCCTCCCGGGTCCGGGCCCCCCGGGCCTGGTGACCCCCGACCGCCGTCCCCCGAGACCTCCCGGGGCCTCCCCCGCCCCCCCGGCCCGCTCCCCCGGGGCCTCCCCCCTCACCTTGTAGAGCGGCCGCGGGTAGAGCAGCAGCAGCGCCGCGTTGACGCCCGCCACGTGTAGGGCGAGCGCCAGGCGGCCGCGCAGGCCGGGGGTGGCCAGCAAGGCGGGGGAGGAGCCCAGAGCCACCGGCAGCGCCGCCACCGAGGCGCCCAGCAGGAAGGAGGACAGGCTGGCGCGGGCCTCCCGGCCCAGCCGCCCCCGCCGCGGACCTGCCGCCGCCGCCGCCGCCGCCATCATGGCGGCGCCCGCCCCGCCCGCGTCGCCTGGGAAACGGCCGCGCCGCTCTCGCGAGAGCTCCGCCCCGCGCAGGCGCAGTAGCCACAGGAGGAGCGCCTCTCTCGCGAGAGCTCCGCCCCGCGCAGGCGCAGTAGTCCAGGCAACGGCGCCGCGCAGGCGCAATGGCCACCGCCGGTGGAGACAGGGAGCTGCTGTATCCCGGCCGGGACCGGCGCGTCCCCCCCGGCCCGAGCCCGGGCCTGGCTTTGGTTTCGGTTGTTGTTTAATATCACAAGCTGGAACAGTCCCTCCGAGGGGTCAAGGCGTCGGTTTCGGGGGTCCCCGTCCCCTCACCACCCGCCGGGACGCGGCTCGCCCGCCCTCTCCCGCTGCGGGCCCGGCCAGGGCGTTCGGCCCCAGCCACGGCCCCGGGGCCAGCACAGCCCACACCGGCCTCCGGGCCGCAGGGGGACAAGTGCAGTCCCGAGACAGCCATGGTGCTGGTGGGGTCGTGATCCACACGGGCCGGCTGCCGAGCTGCGGGAGCTGTTCCGGGATTCCCACTGAAAGAGGCAGACTGCCTTAAAAACACGGGGAGGAGCCGGCGGGAAAGGCAGGAGGGGGGGAAGCAGCAGGATTCTTTAGAATAAAGCACTTAAGCCAGAACTGCTGCTGCTCAAGACAAGACAAAAAAAAAAAAAAAAANAAAAAAAAAAAAAAAAAAAAAAAGCAACACCCACTTTATTTCAGTCAACGACAACAGACTTTATTTATGCCACAGGATTCCTGAAATAACTTAGATGTGCACAGAGAAACTACCTAGAGATGTCAACAAAACGGTCCTAGACATTCAGTACGATACCGGGGCGCATTTCTCGTCGCGAGTATCATACGTAAGCTTTGGTGTGCAGTTTTAGGACATACCGGCAAGTTTAACACAGCATCACAAAGACTCGTGGCCTCGCGTGTCCCTTGTGCCGCCACGTGCCTCTGCCCCACCCCGGCACGGGCAGGACCTTCATTTATGGGATTGAACGGTGAAAAAAGGGCTCAAGGGGTGAATGGCGAGCGACCAGGAAGGCTCCCGGAGGCTTTTGGGGCGCTTAAGCCACCTAAAGCACAAGGTCTACGGCGCTAAACCGATCAGCAGCGAAGCAACCGCACCGCCATGGCAGCTCCGGTGGCAGGCTGGGGCGGGCGAAGGCGCGAGGCCCGGCGCGGACCAGACACAACACTTAACGGGAACCTGGACGTTTGGCAGGCGAAGGCTGCGAGAGCGTGGGGCAGGATCACTGCTGGGCAGCCTGCTGCATCTGCGCCTGCCGCTTGGCTTTCGTCTGGAGGTACCTGCCCTTCCCTTCCTCGAAGCGCCGCTTCTCATCCTCCGTCTCTGTCTGCCAGTGACAGAAAGAAAGCGAAGCCACCATGTTAGTTGCCTTGGGGCAGCACAGCTCTCCCACACTACGTGTTGTAAGTGTGTGCGGGAGCAAAACATGCCTCCCCTTGCAGGAAATGTAAAGGAAAACCTGCACTCCATTAAATATGTGTTTTGATAGCTAATGTGTAGTTAGCTGACAAAATACTCAGGAACACAGAAGAGTACAGAGCAGGAGGAGACCTGCACGAGATAAACTATTAATCAAGAAACAGCCCCCAGTCAGCAGTACCGCGTCTCATGTCTGCAAAGCCCTGCTGGGATCAGGAGAGCTAAAAATAGGCAGAAGGGCTGGAGCAGGGATGCAGTGGAGACGGGGGACGTGGGGGCATCTCCAGCACGGGCAGCAGGGGAAGCTGCAGAGCTTGCACACAGCCTGTCCTCAACCACGAGAAAGGAAACCACCCCCAGTCTCTAGCAATTTTCAAAAGAAATCTAAAAAAAAAAAAAAACAAACAAAAAAAACCCCTGAAGCCTGGTCTGAAAAGGCTCATTCATGCTCATATTTTTTTGCTGAATAATTCAAGGGAAGAGGATTTGTTGGACACAAAAGGCAGCTGGGGTCTACCTCAGGAGGAGCAGGAGAGGGGCTGGCCCGGCTGGCTCACAGACCGGTGGGGAGAGCTCTTACCAGCAGCTGCGGTACGGGCAGAGGCTTCCCCTCCTTGCTCAGGGAGACATAGGTGAAGAAGGCGCTGACAGCACGGTACCGTTCCCGAGACTCATCCACAAATGGGTCGGCATCCACAAAGACTTCGATTTCCATGGATTTATTGCTCGTGAAGGTCATGCGCCCTGAAATGGTGATGACGCTGCCTGCAAAGCAGAGAGGGGTCGGTTAAGCAGGCAGCCCCCGCATCTGCTCAGAGGAAGGAGCAAGGGGTCCTGCTTGTTTTATGCTTAAGCCACATCTTAAGCACAGCGTCTTGGCACAGGACAAGTCTAACAAGGAATCAATTTCTCTGTCAGTGTGTCCCAAGTGTGCACTCAAGGGACCCAGGATGTCACACCACAGGAGAGCAAAGTGCCTGCCACCACAGCCAGGTACCTTTTTTGATCTTCTCGTGGAAGTTGATGGCATCCACCGAGGCGGTGACGATGTTGGTCTTGCAGTGGCGGGCAGCCACAATCCCAGCGACCTCATCCATGAGCTTCATGGTGACACCTGCGGGGGGAGGCAGAGGATCCCATCTCAGGGAAGCGGGTGGGATATTCGAAAAAGCCACATGTAGCTTGGTAAGGACTTTGCATGACCAAAGCTACGCTAAGGAGTCGGACCAGAGACTGAATCCGAACCGCAGGAAACCCCCGGTACCAGCACAAAGACTCCTGTCAAGAGCAGTACCCTCAGGGCAACATTTCTCGCTGACCTGGGCTGAAGATTTAGGCCAGCTCTGGCTCTCCCAAATTTCTTTGAGCAAACCTCAGCCTTGCAAGGCAACATCAGTCCCACAAACCTCCTGCTTGGAAAGAGCTCTGAGCCACGTTGTTTGGTTTTTTGTTTTAAAGGATGCAATTAGATGAAAAATGGCATCCAGCGTTGTCCCAGCCCTTGGTGAACGTGTCTCTCCCCTGGCTCACACTGCACACGTCCGCCCTGCCATGCCTGCCCAGCAGGCAACAGGTGCTGCCAGCCAAAACGAAATTACTCAAGCAAATTGCAGTCATTGTACACCAGGTGTTTATAGTCCGAGATTTGCAATATAAGAGATGACGACAAAATTGTAGGATTTACAGTTCAGGTATGTCAGTTTTTGAGACCTTTTTGAAACATAGAAAAAGATGAAGCTTTTGTCTCAGCTGAAGGAACGCCGACTCTTACAGACGGTGGAAATGGGCCCGTGCGCCTTCACAGGCAGAGCCTGCCTCCCAAAAACACTGAGACGCATCAGTCGTTCTCAAACTGCATTTCTGCTCCAGGGAAAAATCAACCCAGCCATTGAACGGGGCAGCGCTCACTCACCTCCGTGCACAAAGCCCAGCAGAGTGCAGTCCGACGGTCCCACCAGGTGGATCAGGCTGGACTGGCTGTAGCCAACGGTGTGCGGCTCTGGTTAGAGAGAGCAAAGCAGCGGTCAGAACTGCTTGGCCAGCTCATGTACACCACTGTACACCTCTGTCAGCCCCAAGAAGTCCTGAAAGCAGAGACTATTCACCACCTGACAGGTTGCCACCTCCCTCTAGTGCCCACCCATCAATTTTATTCCAGCTCAGCTCATTTCTTCTTTTAAAGCCTTCAAGGGCTCGGAAGCAAATGGGAGTGAACTGGACAGACGCATGGCTGTAACGCTTTCCCTTCTCAGGCCACCAGCCACAGACAAATCTCCCCAAACCTGCCACTTAGCAGCATCTCTAAAGGACCATATTTTCCCCATGGCATGAAAACCTCAGCCCCCCCAGCCCTGGCACATGCTGGTGACATCTGACTCGCCACTAAATTCAGGCAACAGAAATCGCACTCTCTGACTGCTGACAGAGGAAAACTGCTCTTAGTCGTGGCTGCATTCTCCATTTAAACGAGAGATGCTAAAGGTGTTAGCACAGGGAAAAAACAGCCGAGCCCCCGACCACTCAGCATCACATCCTCGGGGAGGACACCCGCACGGCAGCACCCGCAGAGCCTTACCTTTCGTCTGCCTATCTGTGAGCAGGGAGAACAGAGGGGAAAAAAGCATTTGAGCAACTTTCATCGTGCATCAACCCCCTCAATGATCCCCATGCACCACCTCTCCGCCTCTGCCCGAGGACCATGGCTGGTCCTGGAGGCCACCAGCCGCTCGCCCCTTCAGCTTGCCATCAGCACCGTCACCACGTTTCCAGAAACCAGAGCAACGCTTTTGGTAGGAAAGGGATCCCCAGCAATCCCCCAAGGACAGCATGATCCCCAGCTCCTCCCCATACCTCACCCTCCCTTTCAAACACCAGCTGATGAACTTCTTGCTAAAAACTGGCTTCCAGAGAGGGGCTGCAGCTGAAGAGTATGCACAACCCTCGCCCAATGCTTGCATTTACCCTACGCTGAGCAAAACTAGCTCCTGCTGCCCTGGAGCATACAAGGGATGCAAGGAGTGGTGGCAGGAACCAGCAGAGTTCATCTGAGTTCTGCTCAGCAGAGGGCATCCCACCCACCAGCTCAAGCAGGGGATCACAGGCGCCCACTCAGCTCTACCTCTGCTCACACACTATGGCTCAAAAATCCCATCCCCAAAGCAGCGTTTCAGAGCACATGCTCGCAGCCACAGGAGCCTGGGAATGGCTGGAGTTGCCTCAGGGACCGTTTCAGGCTCCCAGCACCGCAGAGCCATTTCCATGGGCCACTCATGTTACCTGGGTTGATGATGGGGAAGATCACGTCGCCATTTCTCTGTTTAGTTTCCAGCCGATCCAGCTTTTGCTCTTCGTAACGCTTTTTCCCCTCGTCCTCCTGCTCCTTTCTCGCATACTGGAAGGAAAGGCCAGTAAGAACGGGGTCAGCAAAGCCACCAGCACAGCTGGAGGTGCCGACAGAGCCAGGTTAGCGCCATTCCCCAAAGAGGGTGAGCTCTGCTTTTTAGGGACCAAAGTGAGGTGTCCTACCTGGATGGGGGGAACCTCGAGGACCTTGTTCACGTTCTTCAGGGACAGTGGCACATACCACAGCGTCGCCTTGTTTGTCACCTTCTTAGCCCCTGGAGGACAGTGGGGCAGAGAGTGACCACACCAACACTAGCAGTGCTTCACCTGCAACTGGCACTACCGCAGTCCAGGGCTAGCCACACGCTGGTGATGCTGCCGGCACAGGGCCGCTCCCCACCCTGCCAGCTCCTGCCAGGCTTTGGCTCAGAGCGGATGTGACAATGCACTTTTGGGAAGGCATCCGGGCAAGCGGAGCCGGTTGCCACAGCAACGGCAGGAAAAGGGCCTTTTTCAGGCCAAGTCAACCGCGGGGCAGCAAATTAGACAAGAGTGGTTAACAGCAGATTTTTCCGTTCTTTGCTAAAAACAATCAATGGAGCCGTAATCCCCAGGGAGCCTGCTTGGTTCCCTTCCCAGCGCTGCCCCTCCCCACTGCCCCCAGCACTCTCAAAAAAGGCAAGATCTCCCCTCTGCCCGATGCTTCTGGCGACAGTGGGTGGAGGGCAGGGTCACCGCCATGAGCTCGCAGGCTTGTCACGGTCATTCCTGGAGTTTGGGAACAGAGACACCAGCAGCCACCCACCTGTTAAAATGTTTTCGGACATGACGTTGACCTGGACCTCCACGGAGTGCCGGGAGGTATAGGTGATCTCGGCACTGACATTGGCCACCTCGCCGATGCACATCGGGGAGAGGAAGTCTGTCCGCTCCACCCGCGCCAGCGCGGCCACACAGGGCTCCTGGGGACAGCGGGACAGCAAGGGTAGTGGCCACAGCCACGCCGCGCAGGACCACAGCCGGCAGCTCCCTGGGGCCAGCCCATGCCACGTGCGGCTCTAGCACTTCAACCCTCTCCTTATCAGCTGGTGGCTGTGCTTCCTTCCCCACCCGTAACCGACGCCAGGGCCGCCTCTGACCCGGCCTTCACAGGAGTTAAAACATTAACAGCAGCACAATAATGTTTCTGCTCGTAAAACACAATTTCAGCGGGATGCTTCCGGCTACTGGGGCCACGCTCTGGCAGCAGCCGGAGCTAGCGGCAGTTTCCATGCAGGAGCAAGCGCTTCCGGTGTAGGGGGACGACTGGGGAGGCCCCCAGGGATGCCCGGCAGTCCCAGCAGACCCCCTGCTCCCAGCAGACCCCCGAGGTGCAGCAGGAGCATCAGAGAGTCGCTGAACCAGAGCCTGGCAGACACTCCAGCACCTACTCACCCCAGCCTGGGAGTTGCAGTGGCGGGTGCTGATGATGGCTCCTGCCTCCTCGATCATCTTCAGGATGGTTCCCCCATGGACATTCCCTGCAATGTTGGCATCATCCGGGCGCATGATCCTGCCGGGGAAGGAATAGGAGAGCTCGCACCCCCCTGCCATGCCTCCAGGACGGGTCCCGGTGCAGCCGCCCAGAGGCACCGCTATCGCCCTACCGGATGAGCTGCAGGGCCATCTCACCACGCTGATGCCGGCAACGTCACCGGCGCTGCCTGCACGCGGCTTCCTGCGAGCGGCGGTGGAAACCGCCCTAAATTACTGGAAGGAGGCATCGCTTCTCTGCCGGGGTGGCCGGCTGCTCGGCGGGGACCGCACCTGGCTGCCACGCCACCGCGGCAAGGGGAGACCGAGCCGGGCCTGTGCCACCGCTCGACCCGGCTTCCCAGCTTCTGCTGGAGCAGCGAACAATCCACCGGAGGAGGGAAGGCGAGGCACCGTGGCGACGGGGCAACGGCTGTGTGCCGACCCGGAAAGGAGCCACGGTTTGGCGAGGCGGCCGTGCCGGGGAGCCGCAGCAGCCAAAGGCAGGAAAACCGGGGTGCGCCCTGCCCGCCCTGCCAGCTCACACGCACCGGAGCAAGGGCGCGGCGCTGCTTCACCGTGCCCGGTGCCGGCAGCAGTCCAAGTACCACCGCCGGTAGCACCCCGGGTGCAGGCCGGCCCCGGCGCCCGCCCGCGGTCCCCCAGCCCGCCTGCCCTCCCCCGGGTCCCCGGCAGCGGGCGGCGCGGCGGGGCCGTACCTGGAGACCTGGATGGCGGCCGGCCCCGGGCCCGCGGCCCCCGGCTCCGACATGGCGGCACCGGCGGCCCGCCCGCAACGGCGCTGCGGCACCACCACGCCTCGCCACGCCACGCCCCACCCCGCGCGACACGCCCGCCCCCGCGCCTCCCCATTGGCGGGCAGCGCCTCGCCACGCCCCCGCGCCGGCAAAGGGGGCGGGGCCAGCGCCCCGCCGGCTGGGGCGGCGCGGCGGGGGGGGGGGCGCAGCGGGGAGCCGGTGCTCCGGTGCCCGGGGGGCGGAGCCCCGGTGCTGCCCGGGGGGCGGAGCTCCAGTGCCCAGGGGCGGAGCTCCAGTGCCCGGGGGGGCGGAGCTCCGGTGCCGCCCGAGGAGCTGGTGCCCCGGAGAGGGTGGGACGGGGCGGACCGGCAGGGAT
>RSEF01000021.1:1392363-1409413 GCA_003993805.1 Himantopus leucocephalus | reverse complement strand
AGGGCAGTGCAGGCAGGGCAGTGCGGGCAGGGCAGTGCGGGCAGGGCAGTGCGGGCAGGCAGGGCAGTACAAGCAGCGCGGGCAGTGCAGGGCGGTGCTGTCCGCGGTGCTGAACGCTCCGCGCCGCCGCTCTCCGCGGTGCTGCCGGCCGGGGTGTCCCGGTCTGCCCGCACCGCCCGCTGCCCGTCCCCGTGCCCGCGGTAACCGTCGCCGCTGCCCGCGCGTCCCGCCATCGGTTCCCACGGTGTCCCCCCTTCCCCCTTGCCCGTCCCGGTCCCCCCGCGACGGAGGGGGCAGGGCAGCCCGCCCAGCGTCCCCCCGCCTCTGCCCGTGCTGCCGGGACCGGCAGGCGCACGTCGGGGCCGCCGGGGGAGCCCATCACCGCCGCGCCTCTCGGCTGGGGCGCGGAGGGGACAGCAGCTCCCCAGCTCCCCAGGGCTGCGGACGGCAGCGCCGGCAGCCGGGCACGGGCCGCTCTTGAGATCCCCCGGGGCGGCCCCGGTCCCGGCCGCAGCCCGGCAAAGCCCGGCTGCCCGGGCAGGGGCCGGGGGGAGCGGCGCGGGGGGCCCGGGCAGCGGGGCAGCGGGGCAGCGGGCAGTCGCCGCGCCGTCGGGCGGGGCGGGCGGAGGGGCGGCCCCGGGGGAGGAGGAGGAGGAGCCGGCGGGGCCGGGGGGCGGCGGGGCGGGAGCGCCGCGCAGTGCCAAGCGGCGGCCGGGGCCGCCGCCGGGGCCGGGGCCGGGGCCGGGGCCGGGGCCGGGATGGCGCTGGAGCGGGCGCTGCTGGCGGCGCGGCAGGGAGACGTGGAGGCGCTGCGGGGGCTGCGGGCGGCCGGGCTGCTGCGGCCGGGGCTGCGGGACGCCCTGGGCGCCTCCCCCGCGCACCACGCCGCCCGGGCCGGCCGCCTCGCCGCCCTCCGGTACCTGGCGGCCGAGACCGCGCTCCGCGGGGACGCGCGGGCGCGCAACGGGGCCACGCCGGCCCACGACGCCGCCGCCACCGGCAACCTGGCCTGTCTCCAGTGGCTGCTCACGCAGGGGGGCTGCGGCGTGCAGGTGCGAGCCGGGGCGCGGGGGGACGGGGGGTGGAGGGCAGCGGGGCCCCCGTGGGCGCGGGCGACCCCGCGTGGGTGGCGGCGGCCGCGGGGAGACGGTCACGCGCGGACCCTCCAGCTCTGCCACCGGCAAGCCGCGGTCCCGGCCAGCACGGGCGGGACACCGCCGTGCGGCGTCGGGGGAACCCGGCGGGGGGGACCCGGCATCCCGGCGGGGCTCAGCCCCGAGGCGGGCACAGACCCTCCGGGGCCGTGCCCGGGGCTGCCGGCCCCTCCCGGGGTTACACAACGGCGGGACCGGGGCGGTAAGCGGCTTGCCCCGGGGCCGGCCGAGAGCTAACGACATGTGACGGGCCGGAGGAAGAGGAGGCGGCGGAGGGGCCGGGAGCGGGGATTAAGCAGGAAGGACGGGGTCAGCACGCTTCGGTGCCCTCCTGGCCGGGGGCCAGCTCTGCCCGCGCCCCGCCGAGCGTGGAGGGCGGCCGCGCCGGGGGCACAGCGGGGCTCTGCGGCAAGCCCCCACGGGCAGGGGCTGCCGGCCACCAGCAGAACAAGGGGGGCTTTGTGCAGCGCTCGCTGTGTGCCGATGCAGGCCCTGCCGGAGAGCAGACACACTTGTCCCACAGCCCTTTGGATGGCCCATCCCCTCCCTCCAGCCCTGTTCCGTGCAGACAGGACCCCGACGCAGCAAGCCCACCCTCCCTGGGGCCACCCACAGTCCCCAGCCGCACACACACTCCCCGGTGCCGACAGCCACCCTGCTTCCTCCCGCAGGACACAGACAACTCCGGTGCCACCATCCTACACCTGGCAGCCCGCTTCGGTCACCACGAGGTGATCGACTGGCTCCTTCGCTTTGGGGGCAGTGACCCCACAGCAGCCACTGACACGGGAGCACTGCCCGTCCACTACGCCGCGGCCAAAGGGGATTTCCCTTCCCTGCGACTCCTCTTGGGACACTGCCCAAGGTAATGGGCTCCGCGCTGGGGCCCACCGTCAGGAGAGGGACCGGCAGGGGAGTGGGGTGCCTGCTGCCGCCCCATCCCTCCTTTCAGCTGCTGGGCAAGGTGTCCGCAGCCGCCCTCATCTCCTGGCTCCAAGGGCAACGCGGACGTGTTATCAGGCCGGGCAGCCAGCTGCACCTTCTTTATGGCCCGGAGAGAAAGGGCGAGGAGGAGAGCAGCAAGTGCTGGCAGAAATATTGCCGCCGGGTGCCGGGTTGGTTCCCGGGGCTCCTGGCGCGGGGCGATAACACAGCCGCCTTTGTCTGCTGCCGTTATGTAAATGGATTAGGCTGTCCGCCGAGGAGAGGCCACTACCCCGCCGGAGGCCACCTTCCCGCCTGCCCAGGGCCGCAGGCATCGCTGGAGGTGGCAGCCCTGCTGGGCCAGCACCGCCGTGGCAGCGTCCCCGTTTTGCCTCCTGAGCAGTACCGGGGACAGGCTGGTCCCCCAGGGTAGGCGGCACGGCAGCCCACCGTGCACACAGAGCCAGGCCTCACCACGGGGCTCCAGCGAGCGATCAGGCAGCCCCTAATCTGATTGCCTGTGGTGGGCAGAGGCCACTGGAAATAACCCACAGCCCCGGCCAAGGGGGGGCCCAGGGGACACTGTCAGCCCACGCCAGGGCTGCAGATGCAGGGGGGTGCAGCTCCCCCACATCCGGGGGGGGGTCCCAAGGCAGCAGGAGGTGAACCAGGGCTCAGCACCCCTCTGTCCCTGGGTGCCAGATCCCCCCATCCTCCCCACCAGGCAGGGCCGTAAAGCCCATTGCAGGGGCCCTATACTCCTGTGGCACTCACTGGCCCCAGCCGAAGCTCTTTATCTCCTTGCCCAGGTGTGCCCACTCCGCCCCGGGAACCTGCGGGGAGTAAAGCCCGTGGCCCACAGCCTGGCCTGGTGCCTGCAGTGTTTACCCCGGCATGGTGCGGTGCTGGCGGCAGCCCTCCCATGTTGGCTTTCACGCTTCTTGCCGGGGTTGCTTCACTGCCGTTGCCGCCTTCCCCCTGAATTATTTACAGCTGGCCCCGCTCCCGGCCCCGCGCCCGCCCAGAGGCTCCGTTACAGCCACGAAATCCAATCCCCAGATGCTGTTGTGGGATGCTGGTGCTCCCAGCCCACCCTCGCACTGGCCCATGGGGTCCCCGGCAGCCGGCAGCCCGGTGTGGGGTCACAGCCATCTGGCAAAGCAGTTTACCGGCACTTGCCCAAGTGGCTTAACCCCTTCCCGATTAGCGGGAGACAGCAATCAGGGGCTGAACGTGCACCCATGCCCCCGCTGACCTCCGCACCCCGGCCCAGCCTGCCACTGCCCCGGCCCCTGCTCCGGGAGCGCCCAGCGGCACAGCACGGTGGGAAGGCAGCACTGGCTGCGGCCCGTCTCACGGTTACAGGGATCAATTATTAAGGGCCCGCGATCGTTGCGATAACAGAGCAGAGTATTTATTGCTCTTCCTTTTTTAAATATTCAGCAGGTTTTTTTATGGACCACTTAATAAAACAGCTTCCTGCGTGGTGGAGAGGTGGGATACAGGGATGTGGGGTGGTGAAGGATGCAGAATATGGGGCTATGGGATGTGGGATGCGGGGATATGGGATTTGGGATGCGGGATGTGGGCTGTGCGATTCAGGACGCAGAATGTGGGACATGGGGATGGCAATGCCTGCCAGGGCGGCAGGGGGATGCCCATGCCTGGCCGCGGGGCTGGTGGGGGGCAGCAGGGCCGCGCAGCGCCATGGTGCAGATCAGCCTTTCCCTGCCGGCTCCCCCGTGGCCGGTGCTGTCTAAGCTGCTTATTTAAAAATACTGCTAAATTGCAGTGTCCAAAAACAGCCGGAGGAAGGAGCTTAGCCTAAGCAGGCTGATTAACTTAGTGACCTCCCACCGCAGCAGCCACTGCCGCGCGGGGAACCAGCGGGGAGCCGAGGGGTGGGAGCTCCCAGCCCACGCTGCCCACGCTGCCCAGCCCTGGTGCTGCCCTGCCTGCCCCCAGCCAGAGGGTCCCCTGTACCCTGTGTGTCCCCTGTGCACCCACATGTCCCCATGTCGCTGCAACCCACGTGTCCCCTGTGCCCACCTGTCCCAGCGCACTGCCGGTGGTGGTGGCCACAGGTGATGGGTGCTGTGTCCCACTTGCAGCACGCTGAGTGCCCAGACCAAGACGGGGGCCACCCCGCTGTACCTCGCCTGCCAGGAGGGCCACCTGGAGATCATCCAGTACCTGGTACAGGACTGCGGGGCTGACCCCCACGCGCGTGCCCACGACGGCATGAGCCCACTGCATGCTGCCGCCCAGATGGGCCACAACACCGTCATCGTCTGGCTGGTAAGCACTGGCGTGGCGGTGTGGCAGCACAGCGTGGCAGCACAGTATGGGGCTGGCAGCGCTGGTGCTCAGCCCGCCTGCCCGCACAGATGAGCTTCACGACGGTGAGCCTGTCGGAGAGGGACGCCGAGGGGGCCACGGCCATGCACTTCGCCGCCAGCCGTGGCCATGCCAAGGTGCTAAGCTGGCTGCTGCTGCACGGCGGGGAGATCACCACCGACAGCTGGGGCGGCACGCCACTGCACGATGCTGCTGAGAACGGCGAGCTGGAGGTGGGTGCTGGTAGCTGGTGGGGTGCTGGGGCGCAGAGGGGGCCACCCTCCGGCCCTGCCACGCTTCCCCACTCTTCCCAGTGCTGCCAGATCCTGGTGGTGAACGGCGCCGACCTCAGCATCCGTGACCAGGACGGCTACACGGCGGCTGACCTGGCAGACTACAATGGCCACGGCCACTGCGCCCAGTACCTGCGCACCGTGGAAAACATGGTACGGTGGCGGGCCAGGGAGCACATGGGGAGCACACGTGGCCCCGCCGCCTGACCGCATGCTGTGCCAGCAGAGTGTGGAGCACCGCGTGCTGTCGCGAGACCCCTCGGCGGACGGGGAGTGCCGGCAGCCTGACTCGGGCATGTCATCACCCAACACCACGGCATCGGCACCCCAGGCACGCTTTGAGGTGGGCTCCCCTGCCAGCACCCTCTCCAACTACGACTCCTGCCACTCCAGCCAGTCCAGCACCGGGGAGAAGAGGGGCGGCCCCCCGGGGGCCCCCGCCGCCCGTGAGTGCGGGGCAGGGGGGCACAGGGCAGGGGGCACGGGGCCGGCCCCCCCTGACCCCCTGCCCTGCGCAGGGGTGCCCGAGCCGGCGCTGGCGGACATGCAGGCCTACATGGACATGCTGGACCCCGAGACGCGTCCGCGGGGCCGGGGGCAGGCAGGCGAGGGCCCCCCACCACCGCCGCCCCCCACCTTCCCCCCGCCGCCGCCCCCGCCCCCCACTGCCCGGCCGCCCCCGCCACCCCCTGGCTACCCCGCGCCCGCACCCCCCACCGCCCCCCACACTGCCGACATCTACGTGCGGGCCAAGAACAACCTGCGGCACGTGGAGAGCCAGGCGCTGCGCCGAGAGGTACGGCCCCATGCACCGTGTGCCCTGTGCCCCACGCACGGCTGCTCCGGGCCACGCAGCTCAGGGAACCTGCCACCGAGGGGACCTGCCACCCAGGGGAGACATGCCACCGGGCACCGATCCCCCCGTGGGGAGCTGGTAGCACCGGGAGGGACAGCTCCGGCATGAGGCCATGTGCCCATGGTGCTGGCACTCACCGGGGGGCTGGGGTGCAACTGGCTGGCGGCAAGGGTCCAGCAAGCCAGGGCCAGTGATGCTCCAGTGCCTCCGTGGCACCGGGTGGCTCTGCTCCACCGCAGCACAGGCCAGGGCACCAGGCGGCACCGAGCAGGCCAGCGCGTGGCCAGCCATCGCAACCGCGCCCACGTCACCCCAGCGACGCCACCGGCGCCATGCCGAGCGGGGCGTGGGCGGCTGCGCAGGCTGAAACCCGAGCGGCCGGCTCCAGTGTCGCCCGCGCCGCAGGTGTCGGGTGGCAGAGCTGGTGCTGCCAGGAGCCGAGAGGGCTCAGCCGGGCGTGCACAGGTAAGAGGGGTGCAGCCCCCCGGGGTGGGCCGGGGGGGCATAGGGACGCGGTGGGCTCAGGGTCACCCCAACCCCCTACTGTGGCTCTCGCCACCCCATCGGGGATGGGAGCCCAGGGCATGGCCACGGCCGGGGGACTGGCAGAGCACAGCGCCACGGGGGACGGGGGCACATGGGATGGGGCTCTCAGCAGAGCAGTGTGACCCAGGCCCATGCAGGGCTCAGGATCCCACGGTGTTCGTTGTGCATGGCCCTGGCTCGTTAGCGCTTACCGGGGTAACAAGTGGCCCTGCCCAGGGCTACAGAGCCGGGCTGCCCTGGGGAGTTGCAGGCATGTGCCAGCCCGGTATCAGAGCGGTGCGGGTGCCCCATGCAGCGGGGCTGAGCGGCACGGACCCTTGCACCGGCCCGGGGCTGGGGCTGCCGGGGCGGGAGCCGGGCTTGGCACAGCGCCCGCGGCAGCCAGAGCAGGAAGCGCCGACCTGGCACTTGTTGACTTAGCTGGGGCTGGCGGCGGTGGCGAGCACCCGGGTTCACCGTACAAATGCCACAGGCAGAGGTGGCACATGGGGAAATGCAAATAGCGGGGGCCCCGGCACAGGGAGTGGGGCTGTGCTGCTGTGGCACCCCAAACCCAGGGAGCGGGCACAGCCACCTGCCATGCTAGTGCTTGGCATCACGATCCACAAAGCCGCTGCGGTATGTGCCGGGGTGAACCGAGGCTGTGCTGCCTAAGAGCCCCGTTCAGAGAGAGGTTTGGAACCAGGCCCCAGCCCCACGGGGGATAAGCTCCCGGTAATCCGCAGGGCTGGGGCTCGACACTCCTGTTCCCAGGGGGTTATCCCAGGGGAGGCTCAGCCGGGCTCCCAGGCACAGGCTATGGGGTCACAGTGCCAGGCGCCGAGGGCGCATGCCGCCACCCTGGCATGCAGCCACTGGTGCAGCCTCATGCCAAGTGGACCCCTGGGGCATGCACCTGCTGCCCCCCAGCCTGGCATCTGCCCCACGGCCACCGTTGGCACGGCTCTGCTCCACCATGGTCCTGCCCCACAGCCACCCCGGTCACAGCCGGGCAGGGCTGCGCTGACCCGCGCTCCCCATTGCAGCTGGCATCACGGGAGAGCAGCCCCGAGGGCCTGCGCCGGGCTGACTCTACACGGCGGTCGAGGAATTTTGGCAAGCAGCCGAGCACCGGTGACTACTACAAGCACCTGGGGCACGGTGCGGCCGAGCAGCCCGGCCCCCGGCGAATGGCGCATAGCGAGGAGGTGAGCCACTGGCCCGGCGTCGCCAGCCTGCACATGGCACCGGCACCGGGTAATGCCAGCCCGTGCTCTCTTTCAGGCAACACCCATCCCGGCGGATACCATGCGCAATGGGGAGAGCAAGCCTGGCACCGAGCTGCCACCACCGCCACCACCTCCGCCACTGCCTGATGCTGCCTGCCCGCCACCCCCGCCGCCACCCCTGCCAGCCGAGAACCCTGCTGGCCCCCGCCGCTCCTCCTCCTCCACGGGAAGTAAGTGGCGGGGTGCTGGGCGGGCACGGGGAGCGATCCCGGGCACCGTCCCATCAGCTGCACCGCGGTGACAGCCGCCCCGGTGCATCTCCTCCCGCGACGCTCTGGCCACATGGCTCCTGACGGCCTTTCTGTCCTTCTCTCCTCCGGTGTCGGCGCGGGGGCCCCTATGCCCGCCCGCCCCCGCCTGCTCTCACTGCTGGCCGCTTCTCTTCTCTCTTGTCTCGCGGTGGCCAAATCCTTCCTCTGCCGCGCGCCCTGCGCCACCTCTCTGCTTCTCCCCCTAGGAGGAAAGGCGCTCAGGCAGATGAAGAGTAAGTACCGCAGCCCTGCGCTCCTCCCGGCTCTGGGGGTGCCCTGCCATGGGGCTCAGACGGCGGGGCCTGACCCAGGGCATCGAGGGCCGCCGGGGCTGGCAGCTGCCCACAACCCTCCTTCCCACCGAGCCCTCGGGGCCGCGTTGCCGGGCTGGCGTGCCATGCGGGCGGCCGAGCGCTGGCGTGGGGCTGCCAAGGCCGCCGGGCAGGGGCCGGAGCCCCATGCCCCCCGCAGCCCCGCCGCCGGCCCAGCACACAGAGGGGCCTTTGTCTGCGCTCAGCCGGCCGGCGTGACCCCGCCACGTGAGCGCACCGGCCGCTCCCCCGCCACTGATTGCAGCCAGCAGGCTTGGCCGCCGCTCGGCCCCCGCTTTATTAGTGCCGGCTCCCGGGGCTGGGGGGGCTCAGCCGGCACTGGATGGCAGCGGGCGCGCCCCGCTGGGCCCTCAGCACCCGCAGCCGTCTGGCCCCGAGCGGGGCGAGCTGCGGGCGGCGGGGAGGGGGCTCTTCCTTGTCACGGCACCATGGGCCATTAGGGATCCGCACATGGCTGGCACGGACGGTGGGTGCTTGTGGGGTGGGTGGTGTGGGCATCCCTGGGGGCACTGCCGTGCCCTGGTGCCGGTGCCATGCAGCCCCTGGGGCTTGGGGCTGGCAGTGGGGCTAGCTCGGGCTGTTGGTGTGTCGCTTCCAGGGGCTGTGGGGGAGTTTAGGGGACCCAGGTCTCCCAGTGGGGTGGCATGGGGCTGTCCTGCTCTGCTGGGGCTGCTGCCAGCCACAGACCCATCCCTGCTGTCACAGCACGGTGCTGTGGGGTGGGTGGCACTCGGGGCTGAGGATGTGCTGGCACCCCAGGAGCTGGGTGCTGGGGTGCCGCTCCAGTGCAGTCCCATGGACCCAGTAAGCCAGGTGTTGGGATGCTGGTCCCGTGGACCTGGGGAGCTGGGTGCCAGCCTGCTGGATGCTGGGCTGTTGCTCCGGTGGGGTCCCACGGACCCAGGGAGTTGGTGCTGCGGTGCTGTTCCTGTGGTCCCAGTGAGCTGTGTGACAGGGTGCTGGTCCAGCAGGGTCCCACGGACCCAGGGGACTGGGTGCCGGGGTGCTGGTCCAACGGCCCTGGGGTCTGGGTGCCGGAGTGATGCTCTGACGGGAGTCCCAGGGGCTCCCGCGTGTGGGGGGGCATCGGCTGGCCACCCTGCCACCCCCGTGCCCCGTGAGCCGGCGGGGGTCTGGGGGCTGCCGCCGGCGCGGCCCTTACTGCCCGCCCTGCCTCCCGCCAGGCACCAAGTCCTTCAACATGATGTCCCCCACCGGAGACAACTCGGAGCTGCTGGCTGAGATCAAGGCCGGGAAGAGCCTCAAGCCGACGCCGCAGAGCAAAGGCTTCACCACCATCTTCTCCGGCAGCGGCCAGGCGGGGGCCAACGTAGGTGGCGGCGAGGGGCCGGGGGGGGCCGGTGGCACGGCTCGGCGGTCGCCCACCCACCCTCCCTCCCTCCTCCGCAGGCAGACTCGCCGTCCTCCTCCCCGTCACCCACCAGGACGCCCACCCCGCCGGCCACCCCCGAGGCCGCCGGGCCGCCGCGCAGCCTGGCGGGGGGCTCGCCGGAGCCGGTGCTGAACGGCAGCTCGCCGGTGCCGGCGGCGGGCGCCGGGGCGGCGGCGGAGGCGGAGGCGCTGGTGCCGAGCCACGACGAGCAGGGCCGGCCCATCCCCGAGTGGAAGCGGCAGGTGATGGTGCGCAAGCTGCAGCTCCGCATGCAGGAGGAGGAGGAGCAGCGCCGCAAGGTAGGGGCGGCGGCGGCGGCGAGCGCGGCGCGGGGACGGGCCGGCGGCTCCGGGCCCGGCGAGACGGGGACCACCCCGCGGGGACCACCCCGCCCGTGCGCGGGGGCGTCGCGGCCTCGGGAGCCCCCCTCAGGAGCCCCCTCTCTCCCGCCGCAGCCCGGGAGCCGCTCGCCGCCCCCGTGCCGGCGCGGGGGCGCGCCGGGACCCGCCGGGCGGCCGCTGCGGGAGGAGGACGTGCGGCGCCTGGAGAGGCGGCTGGGGAGCCTGCGGGTGATGCCGGAGGAGGAGCTGCCGCCGCTCCCGCCGCCGCCCGCCGCCCCGCCGCCCCGCCGCCTCGCCCCCCCCGGCCAGCGCTCGCCCCCCGCGCCGCCGCCGGCCGCCCTGGCGGGCCGGGAGGGCCCCGCGGCGGGGGGGGCGGCGGGCGGCCCCGGCGCCCCGCACGACGCCCGGCGGGAGATCCTGGGCTGCGGCGTCTCCGTCCGCAGCCTCAAGGCCAACTACGAGGGGCCGGGGGGGGCCCCCGCGCCCCTCCCCAGGGTCAGCAAGCGCAAGCGGGCGCAGCCCCCCGGCAGCGCCCGCCGGCCCGGCCGGGAGGAGGAGGACGGGGACGGGGACGGGGCCGGGGCAGCGCGGCGGAGCCGGCCGGCCCCGCCGCAGCCCAGCGCCCCGCGGGAGCGCGCAGAGGCGCGCAAGGAGCGCGCGGTCCTCCTCTTCTTGGAGCACTGGAAGAAGCGGGCGCTGGCGGCGGCGGCGGCGGGCGGGGAGGAGCGGCCGCGGCGGGCGGGGAGGCGGCGGGCGGCGGCGGGGCGGCTGCTGGCCCGCTGGCGGAGCGTGGCCCGCCGGGTGCCGGGGCGGCAGATGCGGCGGCTGAGCCGCGCCGCGGGGCTGTACTGGCCCCAGCACTTCTTGCCCCACGTCGGCGGCTCGCCGCTGCCCCACGACAGCCTCCCGCTCGACCTCTTCATGCTGGGCTACTTCCAGCTGCTGGAGATGCCGCTCAGCCCCGAGGAGCGGCGGTTCCGCCACCTCCTCTGCTACGAGATGTTCGACCGTCTGGGCAGCCACAGCTGGCCCCGCGTCCGCCGCTTCCACCGCGCCGCGCTGGAGCGGGTGGAGGCCGGGCACCGCCGCTGGCTCGACGGCTTCCAGGACCTCCTGCAGGAGTTTTTCGGGGAGGGCCCCGCCGCGGCGGCGGAGAGCCCGCCGGAGCCCCCCGCCGCGGCCCCGGGAGGGGAGGGGGCGGTAGCGCCGGTGCCGGTGCCGGAGCTGGGCGAGTTCAGCGAGGAGGACGTCTGCCGCTTCATCGACCGCAGCTTCTCCTTCTGGAAGGAGAAGGAGGCGGAGATGTCCGACACCTGAGCCCGGCGGGATGCTGCGGGCGGCGCGGCGCGGGGCAGGCGGGGACCGGGCGGCCGGGGGCGGCCGGGGGCGGCGGGACGCGGTGCCCGGGTGCGCTCAGCCGCCCCGGCGGCTCTGGCGGCGCCGAGGCTCGGCTCGGCGCGGCTCGGCGCGGCGCGGCGGAGGGCTCGGTGTTGGCCGAGGTCGCGGTGTGCCGCTTGCCGTGGCTGTGTGTTGTGCGGGGGGCGCAGCGCCGGGGCTGCGCCCCCCTCTGGCGTGGCGTTTGCGGTGCCGGGGCGGCGTGGGCCCCCGCGTGTCGGTGCAATAAAGCTGTGGTGTGCTGCGAAGGGTTGGCCGCGCCGCGCACTCCTTCCTCCTCCCCGCGACGGCGGGAGGCGGGCGGCGAGGGGCGAGCCCCGGTACCGGCGAGCCCTGTGCCGGGAGCGCGGCTCCGCCGGCGGGACGTGGTGCGGCGGGCGGGCTCCCGGCCGTGCCGGTAACGCGGCTGTCTGTTGCAGGAGAAGGAGGAGGAGGCGCGCCTGGCCAGCATGCCGGCCTGGAGGAGGGACATTCTGCGCAAGAAGCTGGAGGAGGAGAGGTGAGCCGGGGCCGGGGGACGCCGCACCNCCGCCCCCCGCTGCCCCCCCCCCCCCGCGCCCCCCGCGGCTCCGCTAACCCCGCTCTTCCCTTTGCCTCCGCAGGGAGCAGAAACGGTGAGTGCTGCGAGCCCCTTCCCCGGGCGGGCGGGCGGGCACGGCGGCTCCGGCGGCTCCGGTGACCGCGGCGCCCCGTGCCCTCCGCTGCCGCGCAGGAAAGAGCAGGAGAAGCTGAAGCGGGAGGAGGAGGAGAAGGAGAAGGAGCAGTCGGAAAAGCTAAGGACTCTCGGGTACGATGAGACAAAGCTGGCGCCCTGGCAGCGGCAGATCATCCTCAAGAAGGGGGACATAGCCAAGCACTAGCCACGCCACGCCGCGCCCCGGCTCTTCGCGGCGGGAGGAGGCCGGCGGGTCCCCCCGCGGACCGGGACGCGCCCCGGCGCCCTCCTCCCGCCGCGGACGGCCGCGTAGCCCGACCCGGAGGAGCCCCCGGGCACCCCTAGCCCCCCCCGTCCCGCCGCCACCCCGTGCTGCCCTTCGCAAAGCGAGCTGTCGCGGCCCGGGGCACCCGGCTCCGCCGCCGCGGCCGGGCCCGCCGCGCCGACCGGCTCCCCGCGCTCCCCGCTGGCACCGCTCGCCACCCCGGCCGGCGCGCTCGCCTCCGCTCCCGCCCCTCCCGCTCCGGAGCCGCTCGATGCCGGCTGCCGGCTCGCCTCCGCCCCGGGCCGCCCGCCTTTCCAGCGATTAAAGCGATAAACCCCGCCAGCAGTGCCCCGCGCCTTCCTGGGGCTGCCCCCATCGCCCACCGCCACCGCCACCTGCATCGTCCCCGTCGCCGCCATCACCCACGTCGCCCCATCGCCTGCGGCGGCCGCATCGCCGGTGGTGGCCCTGATGCCAGCGGTGCCCCGGTGCCCGGCGGGGCCGGCGCAGCCCCGGGAAGAAGGGCCGGGGGCCGGCGGACGGAGAACACGCCACTTTATTGGGGCGGGGGCAGACCCGCCCGGCGGCGGGCGGCCCCGAGAACTATCCCATGGGTTCGCGGCGGGCTCGGCGCCCGCTCGTCCCGCGAGCGGCCGGGCAGCCGGGGCGCGGGGTCCCCCCCGGCCCTGGGAGCAGGGGGACATAAATAGGGGAGATGNGGGGGGGGGGGGGGCGGGACGGGACACGGGCGGGGAGGGGACATAAAACTGACATAAAATGTCTACACGGCATAAGTAACAATACTTAGGGGTACGGCTGGGCCGAGCCGGCGGGGTGCCGGGACCTCCCTCTGCCGGGGCGGCGGCGCCGGGGGGGGGGTCAGGGTCCCGGCGGCAGGGTCCGGCGCAGCGCCTCGGCGCAGCCCGCCAGCTCCATGCGCTCCAGGGCGGCGAAGACGCGGTCGAGCGTGGCGCTGGTCTGCTGGCACCAGCGCTTCAGCATCTCGTACTGCTGGTCGCGGATGTGGGCCACCTCCAGCTCCACCAGCTCGATCTCCGCCTCCCGCAGCTCCAGCACCCGCATGAACTCCTTCCAGCGCCGCACCGGCACCGCGTCGATGACGGCGTAGAGCTGGCTGCCCTGCAGCAGGCCCCCGCGGGGCTCCGGGGGGGCGGAGGGCTCCCCCTCGCCCCCCGGCCGGGCCGCGCCGCCGGGCCGCTCCCGCAGCAAGGCCTGGTGCTCGGGGCGCCGCATCGCCGTGCCGGCGGGACGCCCCGTCACCTGGGGGGGGCACGGCCGGGTCCCGCACGGGCTGTCCCACCCCCGGGCACTGACCTGGTACCACGGCGTGGCCGCAGCCCCGGCCGCGGGGGGGGCCGTCCGCGCCGCGGGGAGGGGGCCGCCGGCCGGGGCACCGTGCCGGAGCCGCTTCCTCTTGTGGTAGATGGCGAGGGCGCCCAGAAAGAGGGGCCCGGTGAGCGCCAGCAGCACGTACTCCAGCCCCGAGCCTGCAAGGAGGAGCGGGAGCATCCCGGTCAGCCGGTCGGCGCGGCGCCCGCCCCGCCGCCCCGCCGCCCCCGGCCCCGCCGCCCCCCCGCCGCACCTCCGCCGCCGCCGCCGCCGCACGCCCGCTGGCACTCCTTCCCGCACGTCTCCGGGGGGGTCCTGCAAGGAGAGGGGAGCCGTGGGCGCCGTGCCGCGGGCCCGCGCACGTCCCCGGCCGGGGCAGAGGGAGGGTGGGCGCTTACGGGCGGCACGGCCGGCACTCGCCGCCCTCGGCGTAGAAATCGGGTTTGCAGCCGCCGCAGAGCGCGTCCTGCGCCTCCGAACCTGCGGAGAGGGCGGGTGTCAGGCCGGGCGGCGGGGCCGGGGGGGCACGGCCGGGGGGGCACGGCCCGGGCCGTCCCGCGGCACTCACAGGGCCGTCGGATGAGCCGCCCGGTGCAGGGCTGGCACGGCCGGCAGGAGAAGTCGCTGCAGCGGTCGTCGAGGCAGTCGCGGTAGCGGCCGGGCTCGCAGCCGCAGGCGACGTTGGTGGTGGCCGAGCAGTTGCTCAGCACGGTCTGGAAAGCTGCAGGAGACAGCAGCATGGCACGGCACCGTGAGGCACGGCACGGCATGGCACGGCACCGTCCGGCACGGCGCGGCACGGCGCGGCGGCAGCTCACCGTGGCGGTCACACTCGTAGCAGGCCTGGCACTTGGGGAAGGTGTTGGGTTGGGCGCGGAAGGTGCCGCCGTCACAGGGGGCGCAGACGCTGTCGTTGCCGCGGGTCGAGCAGGGGAAGCGCAGGAACGTCCCTGGGGGGACAGCGGGGGTGACAAGGAGCACGGCCACCCGGTGTGCCACGGCGTGCCGCGCCGCGCCGGCCGGGCGGTTCTCACCTGCGGGACACTGGGAGCAGCACCGGTGAGCCCCCTCCACCCAGTTCATGCCGGCGGGGCAGGGGGGTCTGGCGGCGTGTCTCCGCGGGCGGGGGGACGGCCGCACCGGGACCCGCTGCCCCCGCGGCACCCCGCGGTCCCGACCCCCCGGGGGCTGCGCTTCACTCGCTGCCAGCCACAGCGCTGCCAGGACCACCTGCGGGCAGGGAGAGCGCAGGGATGCGGGCAGCCCCTGCACGCGTGGGGGGGTGTGTGGGGGGGCAGCCCTCGCCCCGTGCTCCCCACGCCGCCAGCCGCACACGCCGGGATGCCGGAGCCTGAGCCGAGCGCGGCACCGGTGCCTGTGCCGCCCCGTGTCCCGGAGCCGCGCGGGTGTGCGGCCCCGGGGCCGGGAATGCCCCGCGGCAGCCCCCGCGCCGTCCCTTCCCCGCCGTCCCCGAGCAAGCGGCTTCCTGCCGGCGCCGCGGGGGCCGCCGTGACCCCCCCCCGCCCCCGCCCCGTGCCCGGGAGCCGCCGCCGGGTGCCCCCCGTGTGCTCTGCAACCGGCGCCGCCGGGCTGGCTGGGGAGCGGGGCCGGGGGGGCTCGGCCGCCGCCCCCCCCCCGCCGCGTCGACGGGGTCGGGGGAGTCGGGCTGTGCCGGTGCTCCCGCCCACGGAGCCGGGCGCGGGAGGGTTAACGCTGCCGGCGTTGGCTTTCCTGGGGTTTATCTCCGTCGAAGAGGAGGCGATTTCCTCCCCGGGAGGAAGCCGTGCCCGCCTCACGCTCTCCCCGATGCTATCGCGCCTCGTACGTGCGTCCCTAACTAGGTCACCGCTCCCCCCCCCGGGGCGCGGGGCGCTGCACCCAGGGGAGCCCCGCTGCCCGGACGGCCCCGACGGGGCACCCCCCGCCCCGGGGAGGGCAGGGGGCCGGGGGGGCGGGGAGGGGGGGGGAGCCGCGGCGCCGGCAGCGCGGGCAGGGAGCCAGGGGATTCCTCGCCGGGGGCTGGATTTCCCAGCCGCGATGGCCCCGATTAGGGCGGCTGAATCATTTTCTATTAAGCCCGCCGGCGGCGGCGGACTGGAAACTGCGCACGGGCCGCCCCGCCTGCGGAGCGCTGCCGGTACAGGGATCGGGGCGGCCGCCTCGGCCCCGGCACGACTGAGTCACCGCCGAGGCACGGCATTCCCACGGCGGGGCCCTGCCCGCCGGCGGGCGGCTGCCCCCTTCCCTCCCCGGCACGGGGAGCGGGTGCCCCGTCGGCACCGACCGCTTCCTGCCCGTGGCCCCGGTGCGGCCTCCGCTCCCGGCGTGTCCCGGGTGCCGGGACAACCCCCGCCCGGCCCCGGGGCGGCCCCGGCAGCCGCCACCGGCAGCCCGGTCCCGGTGGCAGTGCCCTGCCTGCCGCCCCGTGGCTGAGCCCCACGGCTCCCGCAGCCGCACCGCGGCCGTGCCCGCAGCCTTCGTGGCTGTGCCGTGCCCGGTGGTCCCCGCGGCCGCGCCACGCTGCAGGTGCTTCGGCGAGGCAGACCCCAGTCCCGGGCGTTCAGCCGCGGGGGGCGAGCGCCTTCGGCACGCTTGGCTTACCCCCCCCCCCGCCTCCTCCAGACCCCCCCGGCCCCCCTGCGGCCACGGCCCCGGGGCACCCCGGAATCGGTGCCGGGGGGATCGCGGGACCCCGGCGCCGCCTCACTCACCCAAGCCGCCCCCGGGCAGCAGCGCTTCATCCTTGCGGCCGATGCGGCTGGGTCATGCCGGGGCGGCGAGGGGAGCGCGGCGGGGGGCGCAGCGGGGTGTCGGGGGGGCGGCTCAGCGCCCGGGCAGGGTGCCCCGGCACCCCATCGCCGCCGCCGGCAGCGCGGGACGCGTGGCGAGTGAGCGCCAGCCCTCCCCACGCAGGCTTTTACACCCGACCGCGGCAGGAGGAAATGCTTTTTTGGAAATGAGTCCGGGGGGTGCGAAACCCCATGACGGGAGCGCCGGGCGCGGGAGGAACCTGCACCGCCTCGCCGCGGGCCGCCGCCCCCTCCCGGGGACGCGGGGAGATCCGGGGGGCGCGGGGAGCAGCGCCCACCCCCTCCCCGGGGCCACATCCCCTCCCCGAGCCCCCGGTGTCCCCGCGGTTTCTGCCCCGACGGGGCGTCCCTCGGCCGTGCGCGTCCCCGTCCCCGTCCCCGGCGCCGCCGCGGCCGAAGGAGAGGCGAGGCGGGCCCGAGTCTGCACCAGATGGGTTTATTGCTCGGCCGGGACGCTCCGGCCGCCGCCACGTCCCCCCGCGGCTCCCGCCCTCCTCCGGCCGCCTTCCCTCCCCGCAGGGCAAACCCGGCCCCGGCCAGACCCCGGGGCCGCCGCCCGCCGCAGCCCAGCGCCGTCCCCTCCTGCCGCCAGCCCCCCCCCGCCGCCCCCAGCACCGCGCCACCGGCGCCGCGGCCCCCTCAGCACCTTCCCCACTCACCACCGCCGACGTCGACATCCCTTCCTCCCCCACCGGAGCCGCCCCACGGCCCCCCGCGCCCCCGGGGCCACCCTGCCCGGCGCACCCTGGAGCGGCTGGGCCGCCCCCCGGCAACCCCCGTCCCTGCCCACGAGGGTCCCCGCGCCGGGGAGAAGCGGGCAGCCGAGGGGACCGGTCTGCATCCCCACCCGCGTCCCCAGCCGCCGTGGCCCCCCCCCCCC
>RSEF01000021.1:1360708-1392352 GCA_003993805.1 Himantopus leucocephalus | reverse complement strand
CCCCCCCCCCCGCGCCCGCTCGGCCCGGCCCGGCCCCGGCGTTACGCTGCGGGTAGAAGCGGGAGCAGCTCCTCGGCGCGGCCGCGCGTCCGTCCTCAGCGCCCCGGCGGCGCTCACACCTCCCTGCAAGACACGGAGCGCGGAGAGACGCCCTCAGCGCCGGGACCCGGCCCCGGGCGAGCGGCCGGGGGGGGCGCCGGGGCCGTCCTCCGGGAGCCCGCGGGCGGGAGGGCGCTTACGAGGCGGTCAGCGTGGAGTTGAGCAGCAGCGTGGTGCGGATGCGGTAGAGCTGCGCCAGGGTCAGCCTGCGGTGCGGCGCCGGCTGCGGGTCCGAGAGGGTCCGGCGGGCGGCGGGCTGCGGGGGGCGGCCCAGCGGCTCCCCGGGCGGGGACGCCGGGCTCTCCGCCGGCTCCTCCGGCTCCGAGAGCTCGGAGGCGGAGCTGCCGCTGCTGCCGGGGGCGGCCGGGGGCCCGGGGGCTCGGCTAGTCCGGGGGGGGCCGGCGCAGAGGTCGGAGAGGCTGCGGCTCTGGCTGAGGGGGGCCGGAGGGCCGGGGGGCAGGAGCTGGGGCAGGCTGGCCTCCGACTTGGACTTGAGCACCCGGGCCGGGCAGGGCAGGAGCTGCACGGGCGTTCGGCGGCGCAGCCGGGGCGAGGGGGGTCGCGGGGCCGGGGGGGGCTCCCGCCCCTCCTCGGCCACCCCCTCCGGCTGCTGGCCGAAGTCCCGCAGGGAGGCCGGCGAGAGGGTGCCGTAGGCGCTGTCGATGGAGGACGAGCGGCAGCCGCCGGCCGGGGGGGCCGCACCATGGGGCAGGGGTACGGGCAAGGCGCCCGCAGGCAGCTCCCGGGTGGGGGTCTCGGCGGACGTGGGGGTCTCGGCGGAGGTGCCAGTGCCAATGGAGGTGGTGGTGCCGACAGAGGAGCCGTCCGAGGTCGAGCCGAAGGGCCCCACGTCCCAGTCCGGGGAGGAGAGCTCGTCGGGGCCGTCCGCTGCCACCACGGCGAGGGTCTCAGTAGAACCATCAGAGGGGCTGCGGGGGCAGCAGGGTGAGGAGGGGGCTGCGCCGGGCTCGGGGGTGAGCAGGGCCCCCCTCCCGCTCCCTACCACCGCTGTGAGTCTGGGCTGGCACTGCTGCGGCGCAGGACGGTGGGTGAGCTGGCGGCTGAGGTGCCGCTCTCTCCTTCCTCTTCCTCCTCCTCCTCCAGGCGCCGGCGCTGCCGCAGCTGCTGCAGCAGGTTCTGGGGAGGGGAAGGATCAGAGAGGCGTGGGGTGCCCACGGGACGCCCTCGGGACCGCCACCCGCCCCCCGCACCCCTCACCTGGGCATTGCGCACTGCCTCGACCCAGCTGCGGCACAGCGACTGCCCGCTGGCCTGGAAGGTGTAGGCAGCCACGGCGCTCCCCAGCTCGTTCAGGTAGATGAGGAGGAAGGAGCCTGCGGGCAGGGGCTGTCAGCAGCGTCCAGGGAACCCCCGCAGTCCCCGTCACCCCCCGGTGCTGCTCACCCGGGTCCCTGAGCTCCCGGCAGACGACCTTGTCCACCAGCAAGGGCTGCCGGATCACCTTGGTGCGCTCAGCCTTCTTGAGGGGCTTGGTGATGAGGAAGAGGTCGGTGAAGAGGAAGCAGTAGACGTCCATCTGTGAGCAAGAGCAGAGCTGTGGGCACTGGCCGGCACGGTGGGCAGGGGCAGGCGGGCAGGGGCCGGGGCTAAGGGTCCCTGTCCCCCGCGGTCCTCACCTTGCTGTCTTTACCTTCCCGCATCCGCAGGCTGCCCTCGAGGAGGAGCTGCCGGGTGTCCTCTGGGGAGGTGCCGGGGATGGGGGCCGTCAGGTCCAGCCGCAGGAACTCCTTCAGCAGCTGCCGGGAGCCCCTGGCGTCAGTGCCGGGCATGGGATGTGGTGGCACGGGGTAGCATGGCATGGCATGGGGTGGCATGACATGGCATGAAATGACAGGGTGGCATAGCACGGTATGGCATAGGGTGGTATGACATGGCATGAGGTAGCATGGCGTGGGGTGGCACTGAGTAGCATGGCATGGCATGACATGGCATAGGGTGCCAAGACATGGGGTGGCACGGCATGGCAGCTCTGCCATGCCCAGCCTACCTTATCCACCTCATCTGTGCTGCCCTCTACCACCTCGTAGGCATCGATGCGGTCGAGGATGGCGGCCAGGCGCTGCCGCTCCTGCCGCTGGCGCATCCGCGAGTTGACATGGTTGATGAAGTGCTCCACAGAGCCAATCTGCAGCCGGGGCAGTGGGTGCGAGGGGCTGGGAGGGACCACCCCACACTGCACCCACCGCCCCATGCCCCCGGCCCCTTACCATGACAGTGACAGCATCGCGGACACGTGGGTCATCCGTCTTCTTCAGTATGGACTTGAGGAGCAGCGGGTACTTGGTGAGGCGCTGGTGGGGCTTCACCAGCATGTCGCTCAGCTTCAGGCGGCTGCACTGCTCGTGCTTCTCAGCCCACTGCAGGACGCAGGCGTCAGCCCTGGCACTGGCCACGGCCCCCAGCCCCGGCCCGCTCCCCTTACCGTCACGTAGGTGCGGAAGAGCTCGCTGTCCCGCAGCAGCGCCCGCATGTACTCCATGCAGCCCTCCTCCTCCATGCAGTACCGCACATAGGGCTTGAAGAGGGAGCCGAACTGGGGAGGTGCAGGGGCGGTCACGGCAGGGCACAGCGCAGCACAGCCCCCCGCCGTGGCACAGGGTCCCCACTCACCATCTTGAAGCCGTCAAGGAAGTCGATGGGGTTGAGCAGTGCCCCAGTCCGGCGCGCCTTGGCCAGCACCGGGGCCATGACACTGCGCCACAGCTCGCGGTGCAGCCGGATGATCTCTCCAATGTTGCCGAAGAGCTGCTCGGCATCCACCTGCGAGGGTGGGACAGGAGCTGCACGGGGATGGCACCCGCATCCTGCCGGTGTGGCCAGACGAGGGTCCCATCCCTGACCCAGGGGGTCCCCGGCCCCCAGAGCCCCCCAGTGCTCACCTCGCAGAGCAGCCCCGATTCCTGCAGGTTCAGCAGGCAGCAGAGGAAGAGCTGCGGGGACAGAGTGGGGAGCCGATGGCTGATGGGTGCAGCCGTGGCCCCCAGCCCCCCCACCACGGTGCAGCACGGCACAGCCGCTGCTGGCACTCACGTCGGTGATGACTTTGAGCTTGCGGATGTAGGTGGCCTCGGTGTGCAGCAGCTCCCAGATGGCTTCCTGCTGGTGGCACTGCCGGCGCGACAGGGCCTGCCGGGCCGAGCGTCAGCACCGCGCCGGTGGCTGGGCAGAGCCCCCGCAGTCCCCCGGCCCCCCGGGCCTACCTCCGCGCCCCGGATGATCTGCTGCCAGCTGTCCTCCAGCGCCAGCCCAGCCTCGTCCCCGTCCTCCTCCCAGGAGTCGCGGTCGAAGCGGAGCTGGGGCGGCAGCTTGGGCAGCCCGAAGGTGCTGTAGGCGTGCAGCCTGCTCGCCAGCTGCTCCAGCTTCTCGGTCTCCTGGCCGAAAGCAGGGGGCAGAGCGGCTGGGCAGGGGACCCATGGGGACGTGCCACAGTCCCCCTCGCCCTGCCCGTGGAGCTGCAGGGGCTCGAGCCCCGGGGGGACACATCCCAGCTCCCCAGCATCGCTGCAGGCAGCTCCCACACCCCCTCCCCGTGCCCACCTCCCACCTACCCGCCCAAAGGAGCCGGTGCCAGTGCCGGAGCCGAAGAAGCCACTGAAGCGGCTGGCAGCGCGGTTCTTCCAGGTGTCGGTGCCGTTGGTGGGCAGGGAGCCACCACCATGCGGGGCTGGCTCAGGGCCGGGGATGCTGGTGTCCCCCAGGAACTCCGTCATGTTCTTCCTCCGCCGGCCCGGAGCCTGCAGCAGGGGACAGCCCGTGCCCCCCGGGTCATGGCCCGGAACTGCGTGCCCGGGGCCACCGGGGTGGGGACAGCAGCACGGCGCAGCACGGTGCTACAGCAGGGCTGACCTCGAACACCCGTGGGACAGACACCCAGATGGCACCCCCGGGCAGCAGGGTCCCCCCGGCCACGCTCCCCTGCCCTCACTGACCTGCCTACCTGCATCCTGGGGGCGCAGGGCCCCGGGTGACGCCTGGCCAAGCCCCGCCAGTCGCAGGCAAGCGGCCCCGGTAGCGTGGGGGCTCAGGGCATCCCGCGGGGTGCAGCACCCCAGCCCAGCCGCCTGCCCAGCCGCTGTCCCAGCCGGGATGGCGGAGCCGGAGCCGGGCAGGCAGTGGCCGGGCTCCTCCGAAACAAAAGGAGGTGGGGCCAGCGCCGAAAACCTAATTTCCCTCCTCGCCAGATAAGCTAATCAGAGCTGAACAATTCACCGGCAGAGATCAAAGCCCCCCGGCCGGCCACGAGAGCTGGGTCACAGCCAAGGGTTCCCACCGGCCTGGGCACCGCTGCACCAGCTGCCTCCCCGCATGTCTCTGGGCCGTGCCGGGACATGGCTGCTGTCATCTCCTCACCCCGGCACAAAGGGCAGCAAGGCCAGGGCTTCCTGCCTGCCACCGAGCCACGGGACGTGGCATGCTGCCACCACTACCCCACACTCCGCCACGTCCCCATCCCCGGGTGGGGAGAGCCACCGAGGCACCGTCCCCGTTACTCACCGTGCTGCTGCCAGCCCCATCACCCCGGTGCAGCCCGGCTCTTGCCTGCCCTCGGGAAGGCAGTGGGGGCTGAGATGCCCGTGGGGGCCGTTGGGTGCCTGCTGGCCCCCTGGCCCTGCTGGGACCCTGCTGGTCCTGCAGCCAGGCATTGTAGTGCTGGACACGGGTGGCCACCAGCCCTGGCCACCCAGCCAGCTTGCCACCTTCAAGGGCTGCTGGCGCGGGGCTGAGCACTGCGTCTCCCCGGCAGCCGCTCCCCGTGAGCGTGGCGGCCAGCCCGGCCCCACGCCTTATCTGGGGCCAGGGTCCACGGGGCAGGACCGAGCTGTGCTTGGCAGCTGCCAGGCGCCACAGCGAGAGGACTTGCAGCCAGGGCGAGCCCCAGGGCCCCTGGGGCTCCTGCTTGCCTTTGCTCTGGTGCCAGCCTGTACATGGCACAGCCACGGGACTGGTGCCACTGGCTGAGCTGTCATGTCTGGCACAGTCACCGCCACCACGGCACAGTCGGCAGGGCACAGCACAGCTAGGAGCTGAACTGGCTTTTGGGACTCGGAGGGGGGTCTTCAGCCCACACCGCACAAGGCCACCCGGGAGATGCCGTGCTGCTGCCCCATGCCCCCATCTTCCTGTCAAGGATGGCTAACGTAGCCACCCCCTCCCCAGTTGCTACCCTCAGAACTGGAACCAGTACTCACTAGGCTGTCGGTGCCCTCCCGGCGTCCTGGCACCAGCTCCGGTGCCAGCCCAAGGAGCGCAGTGGTGCTGGCGGGGTGCAGGATGGGCAGGCTGGCCGATCTGGCATCCCGCGCTGCCTGTTCCACCTTCAGCTCATCCCCGGGCTTGGCTGCGGAAGCATCGGGCTGTCAGAGTCCCCCTGGAGCCCCGGGGTGGCTGAGCCTCCCGTCGGGCCCCTGCCGCACCTTTCACCCGCAGGTAGTGCCCCCCGAAGCGGTACGCCTCAAACTGGAGGGAGAGTGGTGTGTGGGACTGGTCCAGGTAGATGTCCACCTTGCCTGGCTCGATCGCCTTCCTCTCAAAGACTGGCAGCAGCACCTCCCTGCGGGGACACAAGAGCCACGTCCGTCTCCACATCTGTCCCTGCATCCATCCCTGCCTCCATCCCTGGCAGACTCACCCCAGGGACTTCTTCTTCACGGCTGGCACGATCTCTGCCTCGATGTCGACGCTGAGGTCGAACTTCAGGGTGAAGCACTCCTTGCTGGGGTCCTGGGGGGAGGCAACAGCCGCTCACCCATGGGTCCCTCCCACCCGCTGGGGCCACCCTGGGGAGAGGGGCCGGTGCCTTACGTCCGTGTGCCTGCGCCAAGCCTTCTTCTTGGTCACCTTCAGCGCCGAGCTCCTCTGCTCCCTGCAGGCACAGGGCAGGCAGGGTAACGGGGACACCGCGGGCTGGGCATGAGTAGGGGACATGCAGGGCCAGGGTCTCACCCTCTGCTGTCCAGCGGTCCCTCCTCCTCCTCCTCCACGTCGGAGGCAGGGCTGGTGCGCGGGGGACATGAGCGTGTCGACATGTTGCGGGCCAGGATGGAGCCTGCAGATGGGTGTTAAGTTGGGCTGTGCCAGCACACCTAGCTCCGTGCCGGCTCCGGCTGCATCCCACTCCCATCCCTGTGCCGCACCAGCCCCAAGTGCATCCCACTCCCATTGCTGCACCGTGCCAGCCCCAAGCGCACACCACTGCCGCAGAGCCACCGGCTGCAGCGGTGCCGGCCGCCTCCAGCCCGGCTCACCTTGTGGAGGCAGGTCGAAGCGAATGTGGCCGTCAAAGTGCATGGCGCCATGGAGGTGGCCGTCGCAGAGCTCACACAGGCTGAGCGGGCTGCTGCGGTTCAGCTGCTGGCACTCCGCGTGGTGGCATACCTGCGTGGGGACGGGCACACAGGTGAGCCGGGCAGGGGCTGCCTGGGAGCTGCCAGCGGGAGGGACGGGCAGCACCGCAGGCAGCAGGGACCACCCTTCCCATCCCGCACCGCTGCCACACATCGCCGGTGGGCAACACTGAGGCTGGAGCGGACATGGGCAAAGCAGTGTGAGCAGGACATGGCCAAGAGCCAAGGGGGCTGCGCTGCACAGCCCCCTCCCCACCGCACTGCACAGGGACCCCGGGGAAGCTGCACATGCCTGGGCACAGGGGGAGAGCGCGGGGACAGCCACCTGCCCCTCGCCGGGTGCCGGGGAGGCCACACTCCTGTGCCGCAGCCCCTTTGTGCCGGCAGGAGCAGCGTTCCCGGGGCAGGACGGAGGAAGCAAGTGTCTGCAGCCAAACAATGCTCGAAGCCGGCACGTTTCCTCCGATTGTGCACGGCCCCAGCCCAGCCGGGCATTCACAGCAGGTTATTTTTAAACCCCCGGCCGGGCCCCCAGCGCGGTGCACAGCCTGTGACCCCCAGCCAGCGCTTGCCTCGCTGGGGGCTCCGGCTGGCCCTGCTGCTGGCAACTGCGGTGCTGCTGGGCGCTGCCAGCGAGCCCCACTGCACGGCCGGCACATCCCCATCGCTGTGTGGGACCCCCATCACCACCCCGCATGCAGAGGGGCGCGAGGGGCTGCCAGGGAGGAGCACTGCCTGGGCCTGCCTGCAGTGCACTGTGCTGCTGAGGGGAGGAAGCGCCCGTGCAGCCCCAGCCGCCCCCGCTTCCTGCCCTCCTTCCTCCTGGTGCTGATGAGGTCAGAGCTGACGCGTTCCCGCCACCCGCACACTCCTCGAGGGGCCACCAGCACCTCTGTGGCACCCACCAGTGTCCTACCCCCAGCCCTAGAGACCGGCCAGCCCCAGTTCTCCTTCTCTCCCACCGCTGTAGCCCCAGCCCAACACCGCCTCAGCCATCGTGGCACCTGCGAGACGGGGGGTGCAGCCACGGGCTCCGGGCAGTGACCACAACAGGCGCTTGCTCAGGGACCCCCGCGGCCCCCAGCAGCTGCCCCGCCGGGATGTGGGGCTCTCCGTCTACCCCGTGCACGTCCCTGCAGGAGGGGCAGGGCAGGATGCCCGAACCCCTCTGCCCACCCCAGGGATCGGTGCCCGGCCGCACCGTGCTCCCGGCACACCACAGCTGCCCCATGGCTGAGGGGGGACGCGATGCAGCTCTGTGCCACAGCAGGACAAGCCCCAGCCTGACCAGGACCCCTGCCCCGTACCCGGCCAGCCGGTAGGAGAGAAGGGACCCTAAATCCACTCATGCGTCATGGCAGTGAGCAGGGGGACAGACGGGCTGGAGCAGATTAGCCCGAGCCACACCAGCGAGGGGAAACAGGCAAGCTGCCATGCTGTTAAATGCCAGCAGGACCACTCCGCCACTGGGGAATGCATACCCAGCAAGGGCCGGGGGGGACATGGCCGGCAGGGGGCTGCTGGCCATGCCAGGGGGGCTTCGGGGAGCGGCAGGTCAGGCAGAGCTGCCCACTGCCCTTTCTCACCCATGAGCCCACCGCAGGCACCGGCAGAACGCAGCTGCCCGTCGCTGCCCACCAGCCCCCAGGACCCACCTTGGCTGCTCTCCTCTCGCCGCTGCAGTCGGGGTTCTGGCAGCGCAGCACAGTCTCCTCCGGCAGGCAGGGGTCGGCTGTGGGAGAGAGGGAGGTCAATGCTGGGGTGCCGCGGTGAGCCCCCCTGAGCCCTGCCTGTGCAGGGGGGGCCGTGCCGAGGCTCCCGCACCACAAACCCTGGGTTTAAGAGCTTGGCAAATCCCTCAGGCTCAGCCGAGGCTTGGCCTGCCTGCTCCCGCCTGCCCCGCAGCACACCCAGGGGGATGAAACGCCGTGCCCAAGAGCCAGTGCTGCATCCCGCAGTGTCCGGATCCGGCACCTCCTGGCTGGCACCCCAAGTCTCAGAATCAGGACACGGACCTGCCCCAGGGCCGGCACGGACCAGGGCTGCAGCAGGAATTCTAAATCTGCCACTTGCCAGCCCCCAGTAGGGCTTAGGAGCCACTTTAAGCTTTGACAGTTAAATCTGCCTTAGGGACAAATCCTATTTTGAAGGCTTTTGTTATGTGTCGCGTCTAATTGTTTAAAAATAACAGACTCCGTGGCGGCTGGAAGCAAATGGGCAGCGCGAACACCCTCCCGTGGGGTGGGGATGCTCCGGTGGGAGGTGGGAAGCTGCCCTGATGCTGTGGTGGGAAGCTGCCTGCCGGGCACGGAGCCAGCGCAGGGGACATGGAGAAGCCAGGCGGCACAGCCACGCCAGACAGCACGGCCACACCGGCCACAGCAGCAGGGCAGCCGGCACGGGGGCTTCCCCCGCCACGCTGCCCCACTCTCCCGCATCCCTCCTGCCAACAAAAACAGCATCTGCACTGGCCCGAGCAGGACTGTGGCCAAGGCCATGGTTAGACTCATTCTGGGGGAAAAAAAGCCTTTTGGGGCAGAATCGAAAGAGCTGCTGCTATGGCCCGGAGAGGGGAAGGCAATCCGGACTGGTGCTGGCTGCCCCAGCTCCCGGCCAGGCAGCGATCCCGGCCGCAGACAGGACCCCCGGGCTGTCCCCTGGGAGCCGGGGCTGCCGCGCTGCCCCCGCGGCGGGAGCACAATGAGGGCTCTGTCCCCGCAGCCCCTGCCGGGCTGGGCCGCCCCCCGCCGCCACCGTTTCACTTGACCTATCGGGAATAATAACGGAAACAAACAAGAAATTCTTTCACGCACCCAAGGGAAAGTTTTCCAAACTCACTGAAGACTCGAGGCTGGCCTGAGCAGCTGGCAGTGCCGGGGACCAGCCCTGTGCCGCAGCCGCCGGCACGGCCAGAGCCGCCTGGCTCTGCCCCAACGCTGACCCCGGCAGCAGGTCGCGCGTCCCGGGTGGGAGCCCCACGGCGGGGAGCGCACAGAGGGCGCCCCAGTTTCTGGTGGAGGCAGGAGGGTGTCCGGGTCCTCAGTGGACACTTTGGGGGCGGGAGGAGGGATCCTGTCCCCACCAGCTCCTCTCCCCAGTCGGCCATCTCCTCCTCCTCCTCCTCCTCCTCCTGCTGCCGGCTGTGTTACCGTGCCCAGCTCTCATGGTGATGGCAAGCGAGTTTGAAACCGGACCATCCTTGCACCAGAGCACACCGCGGCAGCTCGCTGGGGCCTGGGCCGGAAAGGAGCGGTGCCAGCGGCACAGGGTGGTTTGCTGATCGCTCCCCAGCTGCACCTGCAGCATCCCCGCGGCATCCCCACAGCATCCCTGTGCCAGCCAGAGCTTCTCCTGGCCCCCTCACCCTCATTGCCGGGGATGGAGGTTTTTAGCCCAGCACGGCTGCCCGCAGCCCGTCAGCCCCCCGGCACCCCCCAGCCACCTACCCCCGAGCTCCTCGCTGATGTCCAGGCTGGAGCTCCAGGAGAAGCGCTCCACTGCCCCGTACTCCAGCCCCGCCAGCCCGGCGGGCAAAGCCTCCAGCTCGTAGGCGCCCCGCTTCCTCCAGTACAGAAACATCCTGGGGTGGCGGCTGGGGGCCCCCCGGAGCCGTGCCCGCCCCGCCGGTGGGACTAGCCGGGGGAGCCCAGCTCCGGCTTTAAGAGCGGGTCCCGGTGTCCGGACAAGCGGCGCATTCAGGCCGGCAGCAGCGGAGGGTGCCCGGGAGGTCGGCACAAAGGGCCTTTCTTCAGCCTCCCACAGACATTGCACAAATTTCACTTTCCACCGTCTATGAAAGACATTCGGCCGCGGAGACAAGACGCGCTTGTGATTAAAATAATCGGCATGAAGAGGGGGGCTGTTCAGCAGCTCCGCCGTCGGACAGCTTTTGGGGGGGCAGGAATGCGCCACCCCAAGTCCCCGCTGCACCCCCGCACCCGTGGGCACGCTGGGGGCCCCCAGCCCGCGCAGGAAAAGCCAGTGGTCTTTAGGGGGGTTTTGCCCCTGCTAAACCTGAGCAAATGGGAAAGCACCGGGTAGGGCTTAAAACCTGCAAAGGTAGCGAAGGACGGCACCTCCGTCCTGCCCCAGGCAAAACTCTCCCCAAAACAGGGGGAAAACAAAACACAGCACAGAGCAATCAGCTGGGCTGAGACCACCCCAGCCCCCAAACTCATCGGCATCAACAGCATCTTCTCCCGAAGGTGCCACATGGTCCCCACAGTTTTGCTGCTTCTCGGCACCCTTTGCCAGAAAAGGTAGCCAGAAATTTAAAGAACAAACAAACAAACAAACTCGCCGCAAAGTTAACAGATCCTAACCTGTTAAAAACCCCAACCATCCCGCTTCATGCAGCACTCCCTTGATACTTTAAGTGCTGAGTAACCGACTTCCCATCGATCACACGACCGAGTGCTCCCACCCTTGCCGGGGGGTGCCACACTGAGGTTTATGCTCCGAAGCCCCCAGCTGCCCCATACCGTTCTGCCCCATAGCAGACCCGCCGGGACCCCCCTGCTGGAGGCTGCACCCTCCACCTCTGAGCCCCGGCAGGCGCTGGCAGCTCAGCGTCCCCCCAGAATGATCCAAACCCGGACACTCACAGCTCGGTGCGGGCGCACAGGGGTCACTTACTCGTCCCCCAGCTCCGAGGAGGGGGGGACACCCGCCTGGCCAGGCGGATGCTGGGGGACTGAGGGCAGCACCGAGGGGGATGCTCGGCCTCGGGTGTTTCACCAGCGCCGCTCGCCCATCTCACCTTTCCCAGCGCCTTCTCTGCCTGCTCCCCTGCGACTTGAACCCCTGCCTTGCCCGGGATTTTCCCTCTGGCTGCACGACGGCCCCCGTATTTATTTTAGCCACTGTTCGGGCCAGGTTGCCAGCCAAGTCCTTCCTGCGCTGCCAGACCCAGCCAGATGGGGATAATTAGGCCTGGATTAAGTTAAAGCTTTAACTCTTTAAAAGGCAGCAACGCCCCACAGCCCTTCACAGCTCCTCTCCAGCAGTCACCTCGTTTAATTTGTTCCTTTACAGGTACATGTTTCTGGAGCGCAAGGAAATCTCCTCGCAAACCAGATTAAAAGCATTTTTCACACATTACTCACACCCACAGCGGCTGCCAGCTGAAAAGATCTGGCACAGAGTGGCGCACCGCGTCCCTCCTTCCTCCACGGGAAAACCTGGCCACAGGCGATCTGAACAGGCGCCCATCTCAGGAGCTGCAGACCGGACTGTCCCCCTGCTTTGGGACACAGGCAGGGCCACGCCGTGTTTGCAGGAACTGCCGTTAGCTGCCAGGTTATTTCTGCAGTCGTGGATCCGTTAGAAGTGATAGTGTTACCCATTGAGAAGTGGTTTTACCAAAAAGGTCCTCAACTCAGCCCGAGACACTCGCTCACCTCTGCGTGACTCCCACCAACCTCATCTTCACTCAGAAGCAAATCGCTGCCCCAACAGAGAGCTGGAAAAACAAAGAAAAAATAAAAGTTCCTCTGGTCTTTCCCAGGGAACGACCCAGCAGCCTGGCACGCCACGCAGCACGTGGGTACCGAGTTCCTCCCCACTCCCCTTTTAGCCTCTGCCCATCGCACAACCTATTCAGACATTCCAGCTGGACCCAGAGCTCTTCCCAGACCGGTGCTCGGGGCCTTGAACTTTAACCGTGAATCGAAATGCAGTGGGATGACGCCGTGTTGCTGGGCTAGTCACAGGGGAGCTGTGGCAGCGCAGACAGGCGGCAAGCAGACGCCTCCCTCCAGTGGCTGGAGCTGCGGTCACCCGGGAAGAGGATTTTCCAACCTGCTCCTTCCTCCCAGTCTCCCAGAGCAGTGGAACACTCAGAGCTGCAGGTCAGCCGCAGCGCCAGGGAGAGAACTGCTGGCAGGACCTCTTCCCAAACCACAAGCAGCCCAGGGTTACGGCTACACCGTGGATTGTTCTCCAAAACCCAGAGCTAGCCAAAGGCTAGGCTTCAAACGGAGAACTGCTTCCAATCCGCGGCAGAGCGCGCTCAGTAGGAACCACCCCCTGCTTCTGTCAGCCGTGTCCAAGTCAACGCAGGCTGAGGAAAAAATTCAAGCTAAACCAACGTTTTTAATAGATATTTATTACAAAACACCAAAATACATAATGAAAATATAAAACATTATCAAAACCAGACACGCTGCAGTATCTACACTGGACACCTCCCTGGGGTCCCAGAGCTCTGTAGTGCCAGGGCTTCTGTGACCACACCTGGCTCTTTGCCAGTCTGCGCACAAAACAAATCCCGCCGTCCAAGGTCCCAAGGCTTTAGGCGTAATCACACTCGAACGCGTACTCCCTCCTCTTGAAATGCTTCTTCTTTTTCAGCTTCCCAGACCCCAAGATGCTGTAGTTATAATCGGATGTGACATAGGGGATCTCTCCCTCAACTCCTTGCTGCAAAGAGGAAAACCAAAACTTTAAGAACTCGTATCTTCAACGGCAGAAGCAGCACTTTCCCCTGCAGACTGACAGAGCTGACTGGTGGAAAGGAGCAAGCTATCACCAAACAAACCCCGCTCTGGTATCTGAAACACGAGAAGAACGTTCTCCTCTCCCTTGTTTCTTACTCTCCTCTCCCTTGTTACTACGCGTTAAGGACAATTTCCGACAGAGATAACCATCTGTGAATGCCCAGACATCTCCGGGCACGCATAAAGCCTCAGAAATCAGAAAACCCGCCAGCCAGCCTAAGCTCAGCCAGCTCCCACCCTCTTCCTGTGCAGCTCCTACCTGGCCCACAAGAACGCAGTTTGGGATAGCAATATTTCCAAGGAGCAGACAATTCACTAGTCTCAGTTTTTCCGGAGGCACCGGTGTCAGGATGTGGTAAAGCTTCTTCTCCATCTCAACCCCTCGGACAATTCCTGAATAGAAATACATGCAAAGTTCAGTCAAACTTACAACCAGATGCAGCTGGAGCCCTTTGAATAAATGGCTTTTCTAGAAGCATGAGGATTTGAGACACATCTTGACAAAAGCCTGCATTGCTGTGTCCTGCTTTTCCGGTATCCCAGCATACATACAAACAGCAAACTTCCCAAACCATGTATCCCTGTTCACTGGAACATCCCTACAGAAACTCGAGGAGCTCAGGATAAAACTCTGAGTCAGAACTGTAATGCTAAAGCGAGTCATAGAAGCAGACTCAGAGGCAAGAGAAGGAATTCTGCATAATCCACGTGGCATCTGTTTTTGAGAGTGTGTATCCAGAAAGCAAGTAAATAATCAAGTTATGAAAGAGAGAAGCAAGCTGCAACAGGCACTGCTCAGTGACACTCCCCACAGCTGTTACCACAAGTCAATCGAAACCAAAGGACCTGAAGCACAGCTTGTAATAGAAAAGAGTACACGACTATTCTTTTCTCTCATCCCACTTTTTCAGTTGTTTTTGAAAGAGCAGGCAATTCCATCACTGTGCAACCTATCTGTCAAAACATGACAGGCGAGAAGGCAGCTCAAGGTTTCCCGGGGTGGCTCACCGAAGCCCAGGCAATCACAGACCGGTGTCTGTGTCAGCAAGACTGGCCCGTCGGTCTGGCATCTGATTTCATCTGGAATCCTGCACAGCCCGACCCAGCTGGCGTTCACTGCATACATGATGTTGGTAGGAGCAACGTCTGTGTGAATAACCCTGAGCGCAACAGCATTGAAAGGTACCTGAAGGGGTAAAAAAAGAAGAAGAAACTGTTCATCGGCTCAACATCAATTTCGTTCGAGTTCAGAGATAAGATAATGCCAAGTACACAAAACCCGAGAGCTCCTAACCCACACCTAGACAGGCATTACCTCCGCAGCAAACAGAACCAGTTTCAACACTAACAACTGAACACGCAGAAAACACCTGCCACACTGACACCTCAACAAAAACCTCACTTCTAGAAACACTGAATAAAGTTGTTATCTTTTTGCAGATTACAGAGTATTTTTCCCTCTTCCAAAACACATTTGCAGCACAAGCAGAACTGTCTATTACTACGAGCCAGGCTCTCTGCAACATCTCCAAGGCTTTCAGAAACGCCCATTTACCTGATATGGCACAAGACTGTGCAGCGGAAGCACCGCCCCGATGTCTGGGGACTGCAGCTGACCCAGGTAACCCAGTATGGACATGTCACGCAAGATGCCACTATGTACTCGCCTGGAAAATAACCCCAACGAGTCAAGGAAATGCAGCACACCTTCACAAAGCGATCCCAACCAGCCACTCCGGACAGTCCCGAGTATGCCATGCAGTATTAGCTGCTATTTCACACAAGTTTGGTTTTTAAAACTTCTACTGCTGAAGAAAACGTAGAGCTGTGTTTTTACTACCTCTAAGGGATCACAGGATTTAGGGCATTGTTTCAACTGTAAAAAGGCATTAATTAACAAGGACGGTGTTTGTTTTTTTATTTAACGAAGTCTGTTATTAGATAACGGCTCCCTTCTCCGACCCCGACACCCACACTCCTTTCAGTCAGTCAGTTGCAAAACATAGTAGTAAATTTGTTTTCTTAAATAACTCATTAGCAAAGGCCGAGTCAAAAAGAAGCACTTAAAATTGGCAAGAAAGACCCAAGATCCAGGAAAATAAACATTTCAGAGATGCTGAAAGTATCAGCGAAATTAAGAAATAATATAATCACCATCTAGGTCTGTAAGAAATGGGTATGGAACCTTCCAATTAGAAAAAAAAGAGATGTAATATTCAATGATTTCAAGTGGAAGTCATGTCCAGTATAAAACTAACTGTCAGTAGTCACTGGGAGTAGGGAGGAACAACCCCCTCCCTGCCAACCTAAAAAACCAACCCTATACAAACCTTCCCATAAAAACCACCCCCCGAACAAAATACCCAGAAAACTCAAACAAACAACATGAAATACAACCCCCTAATAAGTAAATTAGTAAGATCTGACCGATTTAATGGAGCTCTTGAAGCCAAAGCAAAGCAAGAGTCTTTACCATCAAGACTACATTATGATTTTGTTGAGCCCACTAACCACCAGATAGTGCCAAACTTTCTACTTACGCTTCACCTGCAACCCCTGCTCGAGGGAATTCCGGATGGACGTACAGCAACTTATACTCGGGAGCCGATGCATCTCCCCCTGCTTCAGAGGGCTTCCAGTTCTCCGCTCCACTCGTACCCATCTGCTTGCACTTGGCTTGCTGCTTGCCTTTGGTGTACAGGCCAGGTGTGAGATGAACGTACTCCGGGGTGAGTGGAGCCATGGCTTTCCAGTCATACACATCCATCTGAACAATGTGACTGGGCGACAACAGCCGAATGATATCAATCAGGAGCAGCAAGCCCTCACCTTTAGGGAGCAGAGAAAACACGATTGCTGCTGTGACATAAACAGGTCAGAACACTGTTATGGAAGACCAGTACTAGCTCAAAGCTGGTAAGCTGTATTTTCTGGTCCTGGACTCTACAAAGCATGGTGGTGTACCACTACGATTATCACCTTGCTGCCACACCACCTCTTGAGAAAGATTTATCCTGTTTACCTTTCACCCAACCCATGGTGTTGACCACTAAAGGCACTTCCTTCTTGTAAGAGCTGAACACATACTTCACAACATCAAGGTATCTTTCCGTGTCGTGCTCGCAACTAGTCTGTCCATAATATACCATCTTACGGGGCATTTGTTGATGAGTGAACGGCGGACCTGAAAAAGCAAACAGCAAACTTCTAGTGGTTTCAGTAAGTCAAATCAAAAAAACTCCCATCCTTGTAGGACCCAATGCAATCCCTTCCAAAATAATCTGTCCTCTTCACGTGCTAACAGTCCCTCTTGTACAGCATGCACTATGGAGAAACTTTTCTGTCACTTGCAAGACTCTGTGCTAGGAAATTTTTTTGTTTATTTTCCTTGTTTGTTTAAAATAACTGGTTACACACTTGTGAATTTTAAAGGAGGGTTTCAGGTTTCCCTGTGTTTTTTGTTGCAACAGCATTTCTAATGCCCTGTCCTCTACCTGTTTAATAACAACAGCGTTGCTGTGCACAGGTGTGTTTTTTGCCATTACTGATCTTGCAGCTAGAACAACAATTTGTGCGGTAGTAGTTCTGTACAGGAAGCAGGAGCTACAACTCTGACATGCTCTTACTACATGTATCGTTCCCACAATTGCTGAATTGGACAGCTGGCGTAGCAAAACATCACACCTCTACAATATTCTCAGAAAACACATGCATCTTAGATTGCCTCTACTTGTCATACCAAATGGATCTTCAGCCAGATCATCATGGTCGTTATGCTAAAAACTGGGAAAGATTTTCCCAAAGAGACCTTCCAAATCTGAAAGGCTGAAAATCTGCTTTGACATGTCACAGCCTGTTCCCCCACTTTACATAAACAACTACCTCCTCTCTTCAAAACAGAGAAAACAAGCAGGGAGACAGCTCCATGTTACTTAGGGAGATTTTCACATGGAACTTAGATGCCCCTAGCAAGAGACCTTTAACAGCCTTTGTTTTATTTTCCATATGCACCTTTGACAGCTGTGGCAACTTCCCCTAAAGTACAGCCTCTACTCAGAAAGCACCTTCCGGAAATGAAACAGGTTTCTGGCAACTGCAGAAAATGGCAAAACACGTACCGAGAATTGGCTCTGTTATGTTACTTAAAGACACACATCCAGGCGGCGTAAACTCAGTTTGACCTATGTCACATTCCATATATTCAACTGAGGGAAGGCTGCAGTGAAAGAAGCCTGTATATTAGCATCCACTAGAAAAAGAAACAGCACACGACCTGGAACACATCAGAAACACCATCTGATTTTGTTTCAGGTTGTCAAAACTAAATTCTTGAACACAATCGAACCACCACTCATCTCTCTCCTTCCTACACTTGAGAGTATTAAGCAAGAACGTAAAAGGCTCATCTACAGTTCGTTATTATATTACAACAGCTCCATACCTATTCAGCTTTAACGGAAGTAGCTAGAACAATAATAAGAGGCGGTACTGCTCAGTGTACTGCCTCTCCCACATCAACTGGGAATCCTGAGACCAGCCACTAGAGATTTATAACTTCATAATCTTAATTTAAGCACACAGTCGTCAGGGAAATAAGCTTCTATGCCTTGCTCTGCCAAGAATCTTCAAAGACACTAAAGACACTAACAAATTATAACTTACTGCATGTTTTTAAGCGTTATAACCCCCAATTCCTTACTGAACCCTAACTGCTCAGTTCCGAATTAGTTCACATATTCCAAGGCAGCAATTTAGCAGTATTTCGATAGAAATATTTCAGTAGTCAACTTTTCTGAAAGGCACCCAAGACAAGAATGCTTATTTTTCTCAATTTTGGTTTGTTTGCTTTTAAACGATATCCACCTTCCAGCTGTAACAGCTTTTCTGAGAACCTTGGCAGGCAGTTTTTCCTTCTCCTAAATCCCATGCACTACTTAAAAACTTGTAGAACATGAAAACACTCACCGATTCAGTAACAGATTAACTAGGTATCTGTTAAATGTCGATTTCCCAGTGTTTTTGGGGCCACACACCAGAACCACAGGAACACCTTCATCTTCCGCTGCAAAAACAAACATACTCTGAAATGGACCAATGCTGTCAGTTATTCTGATGTGCTCAGTTTACACAAATTTGTTAAAAAAATAGCTCCAAAACCCCTACAAGACCCTGTAGCCTGACTAGGTATATTTTAATTAAACAGAAAAAAAACATCCCTTAAAGAGAAGCATGTTAAGCATTAAGTAAAGGAAAAAGGCTCCTGAAGTGACAAGCAAGCCCTAGCACTACAAACCAGCACGTGGGAATAAGGGGGATAACGTTGGCTAAGTAAGGGGGTGTTTTTTCTACCTGCTACCAAAAAGAGCAAAGTGAGTTTTGCCATCAGACTGGGAAGCGGCTTTACGGCACTGAGCTGCCTGCCTGGCAGCAGAAGCACAAACCCACTCGAGGTGATGCAGAAGCTCAAGACTCCCACTTTTTAGCAGAAAAATACAACCCGCAATCAGTGCCTGTCACAGGGCACGCTCTCCCCAACTTTAGCTCATGGAAAGCCTCGTGAATTTCCTTTTCTCAGGCTATTAAAGCCCCCGGCCTCACCAAGCATATGCCACTCACCACAGCACGCTTGGATCAGCTCCTCCAGGGCCAGGCACATGCTCTCCGACACCAGCAGCCCACAGTCAGGGCTGCACTTCACGATGCCAACAGATGCAAGAACTGCATCTTCCGGCGTAAAACTGGATTCTTCCTTTTTCTAGAGAAAAGGGAAAAACACTTAGCGAGGTGTGTGTAAGGCCTTGTAGCTGCGCTGGACACTGACAGGCACGCTAAGCGGAGCGGTCGGCTCTTGCTCTGCACGAGGCCTGTTTTGGGGAAGGCACAGCATCCGTGCTGCCGCCCAGGGCGGAGCGGGCATCACGACGCCCTTTGGGTCTCACCTGGGGCTCGAAGAGCCGTGACAGCGGCGGGTGGCTCAGCAGGAACCGTGTCACCGGCGTGTCCAGGTGCTCCAGCAGCACCACGGCGCACTCCGGCGAGAACTGTGCCATCACCTTCACCCGCGCCTCTGCAACGGGGGGAGAGCGCCGCCCTCAGCCCGCGCGAACGGGCGGTGGCACCGCCGCACGCAAAATGGTGGCGCCCCGCACCGCGCACGAAATGGCTGCCGCCCCGCACCGCACGCAAAATGGCGCCCACCCCGCACCGCACGCAAAATGGCGGCCCTCTGCTCTCCCCGCGGCTGGCACTCACGGCGGCGGACGCTGTGCGCCCTCATGGCGGCGCGGGCGGCCGCGCGGAGCTGTCGGAGGTCGGCGGCGGGCGGGCGGTCGGCGGGCAGCGCCTCCAGGGTGAGCGCGCAGTGGGTGGCCGGCGAGAAGACCGGCAGCCCCGGCTGGTGCGAAGCGACGGCGAAGCCCAGGAGGCGGACGGCACCGTAGAGGCAGCGTAGGCGGCATTTCCCGGTGAAGGTCAGCGCCTGCGGGGGGAGAGAGCGGTGAGGCGGCGGCGGGGAGCGAGGGAGCGGCGGGGCCGGTCGGTGCCCACCTGCCGCGGCGCCAGGAGGAGGACGGCGGCGCCCTCCGCCGCCTCCACGGCCGCCAGGCCCGGCTCGGCCGGCGGCACCATACCGGCGCGGGCGAAGGAGGCGGCGAACTCCCTCCAGGCCGCCTCCGCCCGGCCCCCGCGGGACGGGGCCCGGCGGGGGCGGCGGGACGGCGGGCCGCGCCGCGCGGGCATGGCCGCCTCAGCCTCCCTCCGCCTCCTCCGGGGCCGCCCCTCGGCCCGGCGCCGCCCGCTCCGTTAAGAGGCGCCGCCCGGCGCCCGGCGCCGCCCCGCCATGCCGCTGCCCGCCCTGCTCTGCCTCTGCGCGGCCGCCGCCGCCTCCTCCTTCACCAGCCGCGGCGACTACCGCCTGGCCGGCTTCTTCCCCATACACGCCTCGGCGCCGCGGGCCGCCGCCCGGCCGCTGGTGCCCGGCTGCGACCAGTGAGTACCCCCCGCCCCGCGCCGCCCTCTCTGCCCCCGCAAAAGATGCGGTTTTTTCCTCCCTAAAAACCACTTTTGCGTTCATACAGCGCGGCCACCTTCAAGAGCCACGGCTACTGCCTGTCCCAGGCCATGCGCTTCACCGTGGAGGAGATAAACAACTCCAGCGCCCTCCTCCCCAACGTCACCTTGGGCTACGACATCCACGACACCTGCTCGGAGTCCACCAACCTCCACGCCACACTGCGTGCCCTCGCCCGGAAAGGTGGCCGGGAGGTTGGGGTGCTCCCCACCTTCCGCCACTACGAGACCGAGGCAGTGGCCGTCATTGGGCCCGACAGCACCCGGCTGGCCCTCACCACAGCGGCCATCCTCGGCGTCTTCCTCGTACCGGAGGTAAGCGCGGCTCCCCTGGCAGACGAAGAAAAGGGCTCCCAAGGAGTAATGGTTGGTGGGAGGATGGGCTTGGAGCTGAGGAGCCAGATTGAGCTGGAAACACAGCCCCTCTGTGCTCTTTCCAGCTGGCAGGCAGGAATTGTGGCTGAAACCTTCAAAGGTTTCCCTGGCGGCAGCACATTCGGCTCCGGGTCTGCTGCCTGCCGAGCCCCAAGTCTCTTCAGGTGATGAGCTGCCTGTGCTGTTAGCTCCTAGGGTGCCGCTGCCTCGGGGAGCACAACCCCCTTTCTCCTGGCTCCCTTGGCAGATTAGTTACGAAGCCACCTTGGAGACGCTGAGCCTGAAGCGGTTCTACCCCTCGTTCCTGCGCACCATTCCCAGTGACAGGCAGCAAGTGAAGGCCATCTTCCTGCTGCTGAAGCGGTTCGGGTGGACCTGGGTCGCATTGCTGGGCAGTGATAATGCCTACGGCAGGGATGGCTTGGACGCCCTCTACAAGCTGCTGACCGCAAGCGACGTGTGCGTTGCCTACCAAGGCATCATCCCTGTCAACAAGGACGCCAGCAGCCCGGAGCTCCACAACCTGGTCAGAATTCTCACAGACATCAGGGTCAATGTCACTGTCGTCTTCTCCAACAGAAAAAGTGCCTGCCCTTTCTTTGAGGTGGTGGTCCAGAGGAACGTCACGGGCATGGTGTGGGTGGGCTCCGAAGACTGGTCGTTAGCCCAAACAATCTGGCAGGTGCCTGGCATCCAGAGTATTGGCTCGGTGATTGGGATGTCGGTCGAGAAGACAGAATACGCGATGCTGGAGCGCTTTGAGTCTTGGAAGGCAGTAGAGGAAAGAGCTGCGGCTGGATGTCCTGGCAGGACAGAGACAGGCAAGGGAATCGGAGGGAGTGCCCAGCTGGACTGTACCCAGCGATGCACCAGCTGCCACTTGCTCGCCGCTGTCCCCGACATACATGATGCTCAAGCGTCCTTCAATGTGTATTCAGCTGTGTACGCTGTGGCCCATGGCCTCCACGACCTGCTGGGCTGCGCCTCAGGGGTGTGCAGCAAAGGCAAAGTCTATCCCTGGCAGGTAAAAGCACCAGGAGGAAGGATCTTCGTTGTGGAAGAGGGTCCATGAGGATCCGTCCTCACGGGGAAGGATTTTCCCCTTGTGCCCAGGGGTTTTCTGTCCCTCTGAAATGATCGTGTCCCAGCTGAAAAGCCTCGTGGGCTTCAGCTGCCTGTCGCAGTCAAAACAGCCTGGACCTAAACCCAGACCCCTGCCCTAGATTGCTTCTGTTACTCTACCGCCAGCCCCTTGCAGAAACTGCAGAATTCCTGCAGCTGGGCATATGCTAGCTGTTGGGGGTTGGAAAGAGGAGCCCGAGCAGAGAAGGGACCCCCCATCTAGCACACCCCCCTCCCGAGACAAGGCACTCCTCAGCGGGAGTCTCGCCATCGGGAAGGGCTCTTCTCTTACTCTTCTGTTTTACAGCTCCTACAAAAAATCAAGCAAGTAAACTTCACCCTGTACAAGAGCCACATCTCTTTTGATGCCAATGGGGACATTCGTAAAGGCTACGACATTGTCATGTGGAACTGGAGTGGCCCAAGCTGGGCTTTTGATGTCGTAGGAACTTTCAGTGTGAACCCCGACAGGCTGAGCATTGACCAGGGCAAAATGCTGTGGCACACAAAAGATCGCCAGGTACAGTTCTGCATCCAGATCTTATTTATTGCTTACTGCCGAGCCAGCTGCATCCCCGACACTGCCAGTTCTGGGGTGTTTTCCCATCGCAGGACAGAAATGAGGGCAGACAGAGGTGGTATGGGGCGGTGATCTGCGTTCTGATTATCAGCTTTCATCCTTCCAAAAAAAACCCCAGGGCACACAAACCGTAAAAGCTCCTACTTTTCCTTTAAACAGTCTCATTTTCCCACCACCTCTGTAAGAACCACAATGTGGTGAGCTCTTGGCTCCTGCCCAGGGTCCGTCCTGAAAGCCGGCAGCAAGCTGCCCAAATGCTGCCAGGCCTGGGCTGGCGCTCAGCGAGGTGTCCTGCTGCCCGCCCCACTCGCCTGCCTGACCCTTCGCTGTGCTCCTGACAGGCTCCTGCCTCGGTGTGCTCCGAGGCCTGTCAACCTGGGGAGAAGCGGCTGCAGCGGAGCCAACACCGATGCTGCTTCAGCTGCGTGGCCTGTCCAGCAGGAACCTTCCTGAACAGATCGGGTCAGTACGCCTCGGGGGGCTGCTCACTCCCTTTCCTTCCCACTTGGCTCCCCTGCACGCACCCTGCCTTCTCCTCCTGTCAGCTCCTTGCTTCCGCCTCACCATTCCTCAGCCTCTTCCTTCCCACTTTCTCTTCCTCCCTGTGGTCGGTAAAAACCTCTGAGCTCACCTGAACATGGTCAGTCTGACTCCCCCGTTTGCTTACCCGTGGGTATGCAAAGACCACACCTTGCGCTTTCCGGGGAGCGCTGCCCACAGGTGGGCCCACGCAGTCAAACAGCCAGCGGAGACGGTGCCAGCAGAGCCCCTTCTCCTGCGGCCAGGGGACAAGGAACATCCGGCCCCACAGCCGTTTCCTGCACCGCATCCTCCGGGAGGGAAATTCAACCCGGTAGTTGCCTTTGTGCCCCAGATGGCACTCGGGGCTTCTGCACCATGCGGTCACCAGCAGCTGGCGTATGGAAATGTCCCCTGCCTGGGACAGGCAGCAGGAATCTCCTGTCTGAGAGTCACCAGCCACAATGACAAAACCCTTTCTGGCAGCTGGTCACTTGGCAGCCTTGCCCTGCACTTGAGCTGAGGGGAGAGAAAACAGCCAGCTCCGGGTAACAGCAGGAGCGGGGAGCCCCCAAATGTTACTGTCCTGTACCCAAGCCTGCAGAAGGGGGGCTGCTGCAGACCCTTCCCGGCCTTTACAGGTTACTCCTGAAGGCACAAGCCTCTTCCCACCCACAGCTCACACACCCCTGAGCCTCGGCTCCTGTGGGCCTTGCACCTCTCAACCCAAGCAGCTGAATTCTAGGAAGTCCACTGGCGGGACTTTTGAGAGGGGGTCTTTTGATAAGAGAGCCCCCTCTGTGCCCCAAGGCTTGGAAGTGCCCAAGAGGAAGGAGCAGGAGGCGAGGAGTGGGTGGCTCTTGCAGACAGCCCATGGGGCTGTGTGGGCAGGGTGCTTTGCACCGCAGCAGATCTCTTACCGGGGTCCGTAGTGTGCAAGGTGCCTCTGTCACTGCCTGGGCTTGTGTCCTCTGCAGACCTCTACAGCTGCCAGTCCTGCAGGGTAGACGAGTGGGCCCCGGCGAGGAGTGAAGCTTGCTTCAACCGGACCGTCGAGTTTCTGTCCTGGTCTGAGCCCATCTCCTGGGCACTGCTGACCCCCACCGTCCTCCTCATGCTGCTCATGGCAGGGCTGGCTGTCCTCTTTGCCCTGAACGCCTCCACACCAGTGGTCAAGTCTGCAGGCGGGAAGATGTGCTTCCTCATGCTGGGCTCTCTGGCCTGTGCCTGCAGCAGCCTCTTCTGCTACTTCGGGGAGCCAACACGGCACACATGCCTACTGCGGCTCCCCCTCTTAGCCATCAGCTTCACCATCTTCCTCTCATGTGTGGCAACACGCTCCTTCCAGATCATCTGCATCTTCAAGCTGAACGCGCGTTGGCCGGCCCTCTACGAGGCCTGGCAGCGGCGCAGGGGACCGGTGCTCTTCATCGCCGCCAGCACGGCAGCCCAGGCGGTGCTATGCCTAGCTGCGGAGGTTGCCAGCCCCTCGGTGCCGCGCAGCGACTACGGCGCGTTGGCCGAGCGGGTGGTGCTGGACTGCGGCCCGAGCGTCGCGGCGAGCAGGACCGCCGCCACCGCCTACAGCGTGCTGCTCAGCGCCTGCTGCTTCGCCCTCAGCTACGCGGGCAAGGACCTGCCCGCCAGCTACAACGAGGCCAAGTGCCTCACCTGCAGCCTGCTCCTGCAGCTCGCCTGCTCCGCCGCCGTCCTCTGCACGCAGGGCGTCCTCCGCGGCCGGGAGGCGGCGGCGGCGCGGGTGCTGAGCACCCTCTGCACGCTCGGCGCGCTGCTGGGCGGCTACTTCCTCCCGAAGGCCTTCGTCATCCTGCTGCGGCCGCGCCTCAACACGCCCGAGCACTTCCAGATGGCGATCCAGCGCTACACGCGCCGCCTGGCCGACGCCTGACCCGCCGCCTCCGCCGAGCCCTGAGGCGGCAGCGGCGCCCGCGTCCCGCCTCCCCTCCGCCCGCCGCGCCGGAGCGTCACATCCGGCGCGCCGGCAGCCGTCGCGCCCTGACGTCACATCCGGTGCGCTGCCAAGATGGCGGCGGCTGGCGGGGCCCGGTAGCGGCGCGGCCATGGCGGCGGCGGCGGCGCACAGCGTCCGCGTCCTGCGGGAGCTGAACCGGCAGCGCGCGGCGGGGCAGTTCTGCGACGCGACGCTGGGCGTGGGCGGGCGGGAGTTCCGCGCCCACTGGCCGGTGCTGGCCAGCTGCTCCCGCTTCTTCCGCGCCCGCGGCCCCGGCGGGCCGGTGGCGCTGCCCGAGGGCCTCGCCGACACCTTCCAGCTGCTCCTCGACTTCTTCTACACCGGCCGCCTGGCGCTCACCGCCCACAACCGCGCCCGCCTCCTGGCCGCCGCCGAGCAGCTCGGCGTGCCCGACGCCGTGGCGCTGTGCCGCGCCTTCCGCCCCGCCGCCCCCCGCCAGCGGCCCCGCCGCGCCGCCGCCCCGAGCCGACCGGGGGAGGCGGACATCGTCGCCGCGGCGCCCCCGCAGCCCGGCGGGCAGGCGGTGCGTGAGGGGGACGGGAAAGGGGGGGCCGCGGGGAGGGGGGGTGTCGGTCGCCCGGCGGGGGAGGCGCGGTAACGGCCGCCTGTTCCCTCGCAGGCCACCCCCCCGGTCCCGGAGGAGGCGGCGGCGGGCGACGGCAGGCGGGGGGACAGCGATGGCGAGTCCCTTCCCGAGAAAAAGGCCCTGCGGAGCAAAAAGAACCCCACTCCGGGGAAGGCGCCTGGCAGCGCGGGGGCAGCAGGGACGCCGGGGAGCAGAAAAGGTACAGCAGTGCCGGTTGAGTGCCCCACATGTCATAAAACCTTCCTCAGCAAATATTACCTTAAAGTGCACAACAGGTAAACACTCCGACTTTTCCTTCCCCTTGCGTTCGCGTGTCGGGACCTGCGTCGTGCCGCCCCGCGACACTCGGCCCCTTCCTGCTGCTTCTCCACAGGGGCTGGGCAAACGGCTGGTCTCAACGCCACAGTGTCCCCCGGGGTGGAAAGGGAGGTCCCCTCTGCCCCCCGGGGTGGGGCTGCTTTGAGCTGGGCGGTTTATACATCTCCAGAACCCACGACTGTCCTGGGCTTCCACTCTCAGGGGTGGGAGCCTGCCTGGCTCAAAAAGAAGGCGTTGAGGGGCTCCTTCAGGGGATGCACCGGCTGCAGGTGGATGTGGCAAATCGTCCTTCTGGGCTTTCAAAATCTGCACGGGCTGTGGGGCAGTTTGCCTGGGTTGGGGGAGCGCAGTGCAGCCGCCTGAACAGGCGCTCTGAGGAGCTTCGGGGTTGGTAACCAAGAGCAAAGTGGATGCCTGCAGAGGGGGCACGAGCTCCAGCTTGGCTCATCTGTGCAGGGCAAACCTAAGCCCCATGGAATTGAGGTTTTGCGGAGCGGAGTGGGCACCAACAGCTTGACTGCGCTCCAGCGGGATCAGCAAAGCTGGCATAAAAGCAGCTTTTGGGTGACCGTGAACATTGGTGCTGGGGGGGTGTAAAAGCTGCCTGTTCCTTCCCTCTCCCTGCCCAGCGTCCTCGCTGGGCCTGTTCATGTGTCTCTGCTGTTGGGCTGGCAGTGATGGATATTCTCCATTTGTATTCCCCCTAGGAAACACACTGGAGAAAAGCCATTTGAATGTTCCAAATGCGGCAAATGTTATTTTAGAAAAGAGAATCTCCTGGAACATGAAGCCAGAAATTGCATGAACCGATCTGAGCAGGTATCTCCGGGAAGCTGCCACCAGTGGTCTGGAAAGCGGGTGGCATTTTGCAGGGGTGGAATGAGAGCATTTTTCCAGCCACAGTCCACGTCACACTCAGCTACCGAACAAAAACCCCTCATCACCACTGCGCGGCATGCATACCACAGCCAGGACCCCTCCAAGTCTGCTGCCTATGAGGACGGCAGCAGCTTTTGTCTGATTTACCAGACAACTCTCATTTTGTCTGTTTTTTTCAAGCACGCGAGGCTACTCTGTACTGTAAAAGACCCAGATCGCTGTAGGTGCGGGTTAAACTTCAATTGCAGGTCCCAGTGCCTGAGTGCCAAGCACTGGTCTGAGCTGCGGGCTTTGCGCCGGACTCTTGGTTCTGCAGAACCTGATGCCTCCCCCATCTCTTGCAGGTTTTCACATGTTCTGTCTGCCAGGAGGTGTTCAAGAGGCGAATGGAGCTGCGGCTGCACATGGTGTCGCACACGGGGGAGATGCCGTACAAGGTCAGCAGTGCCTGCCTTCGACATCCCCACAAATGGCTGCTAGGCGCTGGCACGAAGGAGGAGGGGGCGAGCCTGTCTGTGTTGGGGCAGCCTGGCCCAGCCCCCCAGGGGAGCTGAGCGCACCAGTTCCCTTCCCCAGTCTTCAGCAGCCCACTGAGGGTCATTCCCCATCTCTGAGCCAGAATGTGCTCCAGGGAGGCACCAAAGCCACGTGCTTTCTGTGGCCTTACCTGGGATTCGTGGTCTGTGTCAGGACGGTGCTCCCCAGCCCTTTGTGCTGGCGTGCCGCCGGTCCTCTCCTCACACTGGAATCACTGTTTGGGGGGGGCGCTTGGAAGCTGACCCTCCTCTCCTGTCTTTCAGTGCTCCTCCTGCGCCCAGCAGTTCATGCAGAAGAAGGACCTGCAGAGCCACATGATAAAGCTGCACGGCGCCCCAAAGCCCCACGCAGTAAGGGCAACGGGTGGGCGGCAGTGGGCTTTTGGGAGGGAATTATCGTGCACTCAGGCCTGCCCGAGAGAATGGCACCTGTTGTCCTGTCTGGCTCTGTTTAGCAAGGCAGGGAGTTGGAGTTACAGAGTTGCTGGAAACATTTTTTTGGGGGGGTATAGGAGCAGCTCTTGTCATTTTTTTGGCTGATAGACCCAAGTAGTGACCACCATTTTGCCTTTGTCAGGCTGCCTCATCCCATTAGGTGTCTTGGAGCTGGGGGTGCTGCTGCAGCTGGCTGCAGGAGGGCCCCAAAGCAGCAGCGGCAGGCAGAGGGACAGGTCTTGGGTGGTGAGCGGGTCTGTTGCAGGTGTACGCTGCGAACCGCGCCCAGGCGAGCTGCCTAACTCTGCGCTCTCCTGTGGCCTTGCAGTGCTCGACCTGCTCCAAGTGCTTTCTGTCTCGGACAGAGCTGCGCCTGCACGAGGCCTTCAAGCACCGGGGAGAGAAGCTGTTTGTCTGCGAGGAGTGTGGGCACAGGGCCTCGAGTCGCAACGGCCTGCAGATGCACATCAAGGCAAAGCACAGGTATGACATGACCCGTGGCCTCCCATACCTCACCCTGGCTCTCCTGCCTGCGCTTCCTTTGCCGAGGGCTGAGCTGGGTGGTGCTGGGGAGACGAGTTGGCTGGAAGGCAGCAAGGACACTCTTTGCCAAGATGCGGGGCTCAAACTTCTGCCAGAAATCTTGTGAGGGGCCAACCGGCATTCTGCTTTTCTCTCTTCCAAAGGCAGTGCAGACTGTTGGCACTTCCTCTGAGTGTGTGGCCATAGTAGTACAGGCAACGACTGAAGCTCATCAGCCTGGCTAATCAGTGTTCTTGAAGTGGCAAATGTGCGCCAGCTCATCACACTCATCCTTAGCATTGTTTCCTGGGCTGGTTATAACACCCAAGGGTTGGGAGGCATTGGCTCCGGAGCCTGTGGCTGCAGAGTAGTATTTGTGGGCCTCCAAAATACTTTAGTTTAAGAAGGGCTGCAGTAGGATTTAATTACAACAATTTTGGGCGAGAAACAGCAGCTAACCTGAGGGGCTGAAGCTGGCAAAGGCAGAGATGAAGGTAACGTTTCCCCTGCCCGCAGGAATGAACGGCCCTACGTTTGTGAGTTCTGCCACCACGCCTTCACGCAGAAAGCCAACCTCAACATGCACCTGCGCACGCACACTGGCGAGAAGCCCTTCCAGTGCCACCTCTGCGGCAAGACCTTCAGGACTCAAGGTATTGCCCGGGGTGCATGGCTGGGGCTGGTAGTGTCGAGCACTGTGCTCTGGCATGCAGGACCTCCAGAAAGCAGCTGTGCTGCGAAACCCGCTTTCTCCTGCCCGCTTCACCTGGGGAGGAAAGCCACGCTCTTGTGCGCACATGCTAACGCTGAGGAAGGCACATTCCTCTTGCCTCCATTACCCTTGTGGCACAAAAGAGAAAGAAATTGAGTTTTCTCCAGTAATGCTTGGCCTGGACCAGCAGGCTGCTGCTCGTACTGCCTCTAAGCCCTTCTAACCAGCCTAAGCTAACCTGCATCACATGTCTGCGGGCTTCACTGCGGCGTGGCTCGTACCTCACCCTGGGACAGGGGGCATGTGCTGCACTGCTGACCCGCAGCACTCTCCCTCTCCTCCCGCGAATGGCAGCGAGCCTGGACAAGCACAACCGGACCCACACCGGGGAGCGTCCCTTCAGCTGCGAGTTCTGTGATCAGCGCTTCACGGAGAAGGGGCCCCTGCTGAGGCACATCGCCAGCCGGCACCAGGAGGGGAGGCCCCACTTCTGCCAGATCTGCGGGAAAACGTTCAAAGGTAACGGCGGGGGGGTTGAGCTTTCGCACGGCTCTTTAGATACTGCCTCCTGTTCCATGGTGCGGGTTAGCATCGCTGCGAGCGTGTACAGTGCAGTGCTGCCACCAACAGGCTCTCGCTTCCCTTCTCAGCGGTTGAACAGCTGCGCGTCCACGTCCGCCGGCACAAGGGTGTGAGGAAGTTTGAGTGCACCGAGTGTGGCTACAAGTTCACGCGACAGGTGAGGCCTTCTCCACTTCAGGGACCCCCGCTGCACTGGGGGGAGCTGGCCCTCACTGGGCCCCTCGTCCTGCCTCTTCCTTTTGCAGGCTCACTTGAGGCGCCACATGGAGATTCACGACCGGGTGGAGAACTACAACCCCCGCCAGCGGAAGCTGCGGAACCTGATCATCGAGGACGAGAAGGCTGTGGTGGTGGCGCTGCAGCCGCCCCCGGAGCTGGAGGTGGGCTCGGCTGAGGTGATCGTGGAATCCCTGTCCCGCGGCTCTCTGCCCGAGGAGATCCCCGTGCAGAGACTCTGCTCAAATGAGAACTTCTCTACGGCAGATGTGATTGAGCAATCACTAATTATAACGACGACGATTCCTGAAGACTGTGAAACATAGCGCGACTACCTGCGCGTGTCCTTCCTACCAAAACACAATAAAGCATTAGGCTGGAGCTGCTCTGTGCCATGGTTGTTCTTTTCGAGTTGTACATCCGCCCCTTCCCCTCCTTCCCCACAAAGCTCCCACCCCAGGCTGCAGGGAGATGAAGTTAGATCTTAAAGAAACAAATGTGAAGCTACTCAGAATGGCAACTTAAATGTACATACACTGTATGAGGCGGTATGTGACTGATGACTCTGTGTGTAATACTATAAATTGCTTTCTAACGAGTTCTCGTTTGCGGCCGGAGGGATGGCTGGCGCTCACTGGCAGTTCTGCCTTTGGGTCTGAAAGCTCGTGATTAGAGCTAACCTTCCCTGGGAGAGTGCAGCTCTGCCCCTTTCCTTAAAGGCTTGCTGACAGCATTGTCTCCTCCATTAAATTTGTGCCTTATTTCTGCTTTGTTTTGTCAAGCTTGTGCTAACTGCTGTTTGTTTACCACATTAAAGGTGGGTATGACCCATACCTTCACACCATTGCACAAATTTAACCATTACTTGAAACACATTATCTCAAGGAGCTGGACAAGGCTTTAAGCTCCTGTTTTCAGGTGTGGAGCTTTATATTTGCCTGAAATAACACGATCCAGGGTTGCTGTGACACTGAGAACTGTTTCCAGAGTATTCCCAGGGTGGGGGAAGATCACCAAGTGTACCCACATGCCCCAAAATTGCAGCCACGCTCACTCCCCTCTCCCTCTTTTACTCACCGAGAAGCAGGAAGTCTCCAGTTTAAACGTACCGCAGGCTTAGAACAAGAAACGTCGCAGTAAAAACTTACTCCAGTAATCTTCCCCTCAAAGACGACAGAGATTTATATCACATGTTTTATTTAACTTGACTGCTGCAAGTAAATTTAAAAACAAACTATGAGAATAAAAATACATTATCTGTAAATGTAAAATGCCTTTGTTTCAAAGGATGGTATTTAAACTGTACTCGAAGATTCGGACACAATGAATTCTACAAAAAATAAATACAGATCCATAACTGTTCAGCCAGTTGGGGAATTTGGGGGTGGCAGGTCCAGCAGCAAGCACTACAGTATGAGACACAGTGTGTGTGCTATTTATAGTTCGGCATAAATACTTCGGTCTACAACGCGAGTTCAGCTGCGCAGCGCACGCCGTCTCTCCCCGGGCACAACACGGCGCCGCGGGGACGGGCTGCTTCGGCAGGATGTGACCATGACTCCCAGAAAGGAAGGAGCCGCCCCGAATCACGGGCCCCCGCGCATCCCCCCCACCCGGCTCCTCTGCCCCGGGGGGCCCTGCCGCACCCCAGCCCGGGGCAGTGCCGAGGAGGGTTTTAAACCGAGAGGCTGCCGCGGCCGGGCGATCCCCCTCTGCCGGCGCGTGATGGTCTCAAGGCACTGTCAAAGTTTCAGACTTGGAGAATAGCCCAGATTTCATGAGCGGCGTTCCCCAGTTCCACAGCTGAGGAGTGCGGCATAAAACAGCATTCAAGGCAAACCAGATTTCTTTAAAGCTGTGAAGACTCTGATGTTGTGGAGATGGGGCTCGGACACTACTCAAGCCAAGGGCAAGCCAGAAGGTGTGCGATTGAGTGTACGGGCTTTCCATCTCTGAATTGAGTTTAAATTCAATTTGTTTTCCTATTGGTTAAAATAAAAGATGGAAGAAGCAAACGCATCCAGCTAACACTTCAGCCATTGTCACACTTTACAGTTTTCCCGAAGGTGCGACGCTCGTTCTGAGTGAGCCGTACCGCAGTTTTAGCTGTTTGCTTGTTCAAGAAACATTCCACGAGTAAACTGCACGCAGCTTCTCCTCAGCTAAGGTAGATAGAGGAAACGCAGCCCAAGTTAGCGAGGTCACTTGGGCGAGTATAAAGGCAAATCTTACACAGGCCA
>RSEF01000021.1:1335149-1360608 GCA_003993805.1 Himantopus leucocephalus | reverse complement strand
AAAAAAAAAAAAAAAACAAACGGCAAACCCCAAACAAAAAGAAGAAAAAAACCCTAAAATAACTACCTTTCAATCCGCAACACACTCTCTAACTCCTACACCTTCACCAAAACACCTCAGTGGCATTTTCCCGGGAGCTCCTGCAAACCGGAGGTGTGACAGGCAGGAGACCCCTCCGAAGGTCCGGTGGGGTCCTTCACACGAGGTGATGCATCTGAACGCAATTCTGCAGCAAAGTATCTAAGCACTGCCAGCAATTCCGCAAGCCTGCAGTCAATCTCCTGAGGAAGCTGCGCTCACCTTTCCCTGTAAGGGTTTTTTTTCCTAAAATAGCACAATGCCAACTTAGCTCCTTCAAAATGGTAAAGAAATAAAACCTCACCCTTGCTGCATGGGGCCTCTCTGCCCAACCCAGCACACCGGCTGAGAGCTCGGCACCAGAGAACCAACAGCAAACAGCCCTTGCCACAAGCAGCAGCTTTTTTGGCCTAGTTCAGCCCAGCCACCAACAAGCCCTGTGGCACCGGGAAGGGAGAGCGGCTCCTCCCCGAGGGCAGCAGCAGCAGCCCCAGGAGTCGCTCCTCAGGCTGGCGAAGAGGGGTACCTGCTTCTCCCCTTCCCCTGAAAGGAGGGCGCAGCCGGGGTGATCAGAAATGAAAACAATCTAGCTGTGAGAAATCTAGCTGTGACAAAGATAAACAAGGATGTTTCTTCTTAAAAAAAGAAGTGCTCTGCTAGGAAGGGTTGGAAAACAAATACCTGCAAAAGTTTCAACACTGCAACTTAAACCCCACCAAAATACAGGAAGAACTGAAGTTCTGACAAAGGGAAAGTCCCCCTCTAACCACACAGAGGAAGACGTGCACAGGAGCTCTGTCTTCCTCCGAGGCACAGAACAGAGGTGGGCGTCCAGACCACCGTCCTACCAGACAGACCCCTCCTGAAAGAGAAACTGAAGAAAGGAGTTTGGTGGCAAATGAAGCATTACGGGGTGAAGGAGCTCCCAGTGAAAGGCATCTGACCAAAAGCCATAAGCTGTGATGCTGCAGTGACGTTCAACGCAATTGCTTTCCTCAGAGTTCACCTCTTGGGTCTCCTCTGCGGGCAGCGCGGTGCCTTCTCCCGCCCCAGAGAAGTGCTGAGGGACGCTGCCGCAGAGGCCTCGCTGTCTGCCGGCCACGGTTCTGCCAACAGCATGTCAAACATTCAGAGTTTTCACTCCCTCTAGGATCAGTATGTTTTTGTTTCCAAGCACCGGTTTGCCTCTGCCTTCTCTCAAAGCAACACTGGTTCTGGATAACGAACTCGCATCGAGCCAGGGGAACAGCGCCTTCCCCTGCTAACGAAGCTCGTTAAGGTTCTGGTTGTGAACGTTTTGGCGCTGCCTGTTCAAGTTGATAGTGTTGTCCAGTGTGATGCCGTCGTCCTCCTGCATGGTTTCCGGCATGAACTGACGGAATATGCTGACGCTGCCGTGCCAGAAGATGGGTTCGGGGAGTTGGCCCACCACGCTCCACGTTCGCGTCTCAGGGTCATACGCCTCCAGGACATCAGAGAGTTCAAACGTGTTATCGTAGCCACCGGAGACATAGAGCTTCCCGCCGAGCACAGCCACGCTGCCCCCAACGTGAACCTACAATTTAAAAATAAACGGACACAACAATTAGAAAGGAAGGTTTTATCCAATTAGGCAGATGATAAAGGTGTCAGGTACTATCCTGCAACTGCTTGCTTGGATGGGACTCGGCGCCCACCAGCTCGTGACTCTGGCTCTGAACCAGCACTGCCCAAACACCGGGAGGAGACAGAGCTTTCTAGCTTTGCCCAGCTCTTGTGTGCTGGGCTGAACACCCAGCTACGCAATCACAGTCCAGGATTTTTCCTTCCAGGTGACTGTGGTATGCTTAAATGCACTCCATGTGCAAGGGGTTATAATCTAAAGAGCACCTGGTTTTCCAAAGGTAAATTAAGCCAATTTTTAACACTGAAAGGCATCCAGTAGGTCGGTAAGTGTCCTACCTGAAGCATGGCTGGGATTTTATCCCATTCATTCTTCGCTGGATTGTAAACATCCACTTCAGCCGAGTCATCTCTGTGGGAGATAACACAAAATTACTCTTCTGCATTCTAGAAACCTGCCTTGTGAATCCCTCAGTTCAACAGCCTGAAACGCTGCCGTGAGCCCTTCTGCTCCAAAGCCATTACGTGTATTGGAGACCAAAGGGTTCCTGTACAAAGGCGCAGGGCTTGATGCAGACCCCAGCCTCTAGCGTGGGCTTCTCCTGTGCCAGAAGTGACGTCCAACCCCCGAAAACACCTGGGCCTCTCTGCTGTGCCCCTGCCCACGAAGCAGGCTGGCACAGACATTGCGCACATACCACACGTCAGTGCAGGAGCGCTTCCCTCATTCTCAGTGCCAGTGACCTACAGCCAAAGAGCGTGAATGCCCCTTCCGAGCTTCTCTACAGGCAAAGCAACGCGCTCTACACTTTCTGGTGTATGCTGAATTTCACGGTGCTGCCTAGGAGGGAAGGCAGACAAGACGACCGGAGGCAGAGCAAGCTGACAGCACACAGTGTTCTGCCTCCCTAAATTGGTTGCTCCACCCGAGATGGTGGGGCGAGCTGCTCCAGACTGTGAGCCCCACTTGGAGTCCAGCATGCAGCTACACCCCTGCTGGGTCAGAAATTGCTGCGCAATCCCGAGTGCTTTCTCAAATCTACAGTAGGTGTGTTCACAGACTAACTTTCTGCAAGTCTGTATTTCACAGACCGATCTGGCTTTGGTGCCAAGTGCTTCACGGTCTGGAAGAAAAATTACTGCTGTTCTGGAGAGGCTTAAACCTCCATGCACTTCAAAGTATCAGCATCGCTACTGCTCGAGTTTTTCACCAACACCAAATTTAGATGGGCTGGAGGAGTGCGAGAGACGAGCTGGCAGGGGCAGTGTAATCCCCCAAGGCTTCTCCCACCCGCTCCACTCACAAGACGGGAGGGCGACAGTGACAGGTGAGGGACGTTTGCAACGCAGAAACACACCCGCTGACACAAGAATGCGAAGAGGACAAGGTCAGGGCAGCTGGAGAAGTGCTGTCAGTCAGTCCAAGACAGTCTGTTCCAGATGGATTCAAAAGGCGGCAAGGAATGTTTGATTGTCTTTGTATCTACTGTGACATCGCACATTGCCGTGCATTGTGCGGGTGATGAGGTATCGCTATTGATTGCTGATATGAATCTGAGCCGGGGAGGGAATGCAAATAAATGAGAAATCTCACCTACAACAGCAGTTGTCTGTTTAGCAAACCACTACCCTGGAAATCTGTCTGCTAAGCCTGCGGCAAAGCCGAGGGGTGTGCCAGGGAACCTTCTGGTCACACTCTGGACAAGCATTCCCAAGGTACCCGTACTATCCACACTTTAAAACCAGTTTCTTTAGTTTGAGTTACTTTTGCAATGTACCTGGAACTGAACTGACATTCACCTGAACAAAACACCTTTAATGTAGGCACATGTTCTGGTTTGAGGTAAAACATGACCAGTTTTGTTCAGTTACTTTTAGCTTGGCCTCTTCTAACTACTGAACTTAACAGCACATTGTGCAGACACTGTTCGCTCTCAGAGTGATCAGACCTATGTTTATAGCTGATGCCCAGGCATGGTGTGCAGAGAGGCTCTTGCTTAGACTTACTGCTAGACCAACCCAGGGCAGCTCACTCGGTTATTTGCCCCATTGGAGGGTTGGAAGCGGAAAAGCGTAGAGGGGTCCCACTTGCGGGGAGGAGCAAGAGATAAGGAAGAGCCTCTCTGCATACCATTCCTAGTCCCACTAGAGGGGATCGTTGGTCAGAAGCTTTAATCTGAGCTATTAAAACTAACCAAAAAATGAGTTTGCGACTTTTATTTGTGACCTATTCCTCTGTCCTCCAAAGATTATCTTACAGCTTTATACAGAGCAGGAGTCCACATGCAGCATGTGAAATGAGGGGAGAAAAACCTGACCCCAATAATCTCCTCATTAACTCCTGCAAATGCACGTGATCAGAAATCCTGAAGTGTCAATCATCAGTATTTTAAAATGGATAAGAAAAAGGAAAACCCATAGAATCGGCTTGTGACAAGTAGCCGAATAGCTAGAACACCCCTGCCAGTATTTACTGAAAAGCAGGTGACTCAAAGCGCTACCCGCAAACAACTGCCAGGAACCAAGACACCCAGCTGAACCCAAATGAATCAAATAAAAGGTCTTGGGCAGAAGTTGCTGCTTTATGCAAAGCCAAGTGGAGATTAAAAAAAGAAAAACGTCTGGAGGCCATCACAGAAGTCTATGTTTGCTCAAAGTCAACACAACAAGATGAAATGCTTCAGTACTAGCATGCCTTTCAGTTTATTTTTAATTAAATGGATAACCGAAGTATTTGCACCACCAGGACAGCTTCAGATGGGTAATTAAGTCCCAATTTGGAAAGGCGCTTAAAAATAGTGACCAATCATTTCATCTTCAGTCCTCTTATCTCTGCTGAGACAGAGGATGTTCTCTCCTGCGCTACAGTTTAACGTTTTCTCGGAGCTTACTTGCTTATTTATAGCAACAAGGGGGGTTGGAACCAGAAGCCAAGAAAACCGAGAAGTCTATTTCCAAGCAGCGCTGCTGACTTCAGCCAGATTTATACCTGGCCATTCCCCAGCCCATGGGTTTAGATGCAGACATTTTTACACAATTTTAAGCGTAGTTCTTTGACGTCTAGCTACAACAGAAGTAAAGGAAAGAGGTGTGGCAGTTTACAGACCACCTGCACCATCAGAGGAAGCACTGCTGTGCTTTCCCAACACAGTGTGCTCCTACGACCATCCGCAAAACCCACACACTTTCCCGGGGAAACCCTGGGCTTGCCCAGTGGGGACGTGGGGAGGGAGACGACGATCACCGCCGCTACTCACCTTATGAAGTACATGAGGCCGTTGAGAGTGACGGTCTTTGGGGCGAAGGACCAGGGGGGCAGGTGGCCGCAGTTCACGAGGGACCAGAGGTCGCTGTCGGGGTCGTAGCACTGCATAACCATGGACTCTTTGCCAGCCAGGGAGCCTATGGCAAACAGCTTGCCGCGGCACGAGGTGGTGGAGCAGTTGTCCATGGGGTACAGCATGGGCTGCAGAGCCTCCCAGCTGTCCACCGAGTGGTCGTAACGCTCCGTGCTGTCAGAGGCGATCACATACAGCAGCCCGTCCAGGACCGTGGAGCTGTGGTATTCTCTGGCTTTCAGCATGGGAGACACCTCCGTCCACTCATTCACGCTGGAATTGTACCTCCAGACGCAGTCGTACAGCCTCGACCCATCCGATCCTCCTGCAGCACAGCACACCGCATTTCAAAGTGTGGTTTCACAAAGGGAAATACTATGGGGTGATGGAGGAGAGGGCTTGGCTCCGGACCCAGGTCTTTGTTATGTCTTCCAGCTACACCGCCTTAATACCCACACACACTTTTCTGCTTCACAGGGCCGTACATTATGAAAATATTTCAGTACTGGGGGACCGCAGTAGTGTGCACTGCGAGGATTTTAACAGAAGTTAACAGAAGTTTTGCACTGTTTCTTTCCCAGCAAGCCAGGGAGGATTTCTCCCATGTTTTTCCTAGTCTGTATTCAGCCACAGCTCAAAACGAGTCTCCCAGGTTTGACTACCTCCATCCTTCCAAATAACCTTTTTCTTTCCCATTTTGCAAACCCCGCTCCGTCGCTATCCAGAAGCTGCTGTGACGTAGTGGACACTAACACTCACCAGCGCCTGGCTGCCAATGCAGCATTACTGCCGGCAGCACAGAAACCTTCGAACCCTCCCCGCTGCCCACACTACAACACTGACACTAAGCAGACCAACTGAAGATCCCTGCCAGCAGCAGCCTCGCCGAAGAATGGCGCTCTCGGCAGTATCGGTGCCCCCAGACCTGCCTGGGATTGCTCCGGAAAGCTCCCAAGGGACATTAAGGGCATCCACACAGAGCTGTGTGGTAGCCCATCATTTTTACAGCTCTGCCCTTAAAGCAGAGCCTTGTTTTCTGCTCATTGACTAGAGAATGAACAGTTTTCTGTTCACCTGCATTTGACCTGCCCTTCAAATCTTTGTCAGCACATCCTGCACTCCCAGAGCAAGCTGTATGGCAGTGCCTGGTTTCCCAGGCCTTGGTTTGTTACGGCTGCCGCAGGGCTGCCACTCCAGCTACAGGGATGTAGTTCAAAGGAGGCATCTACATGCAGATTAACAGCCAAATTTACACATCTGTGTCACCTTGATAGAGGTAATTATAGCCCCATCGGACTGTGATGAGGCAGGATTAGTGCTGGGGAAGGTACTGTGACTCATAGCCACTGGCTGGTTGAGGAACCGGGGGCTTTCTGACACACCTCGGCCTCGAGCACGCGCTTGGCTTGTGATTCATGGGGCTCTGACCCAAACACCTTCTTCACAGCCAGAAATTCAAAACCCTCTCAAGTCATTCCTGTTCCCCAGAGTGAGCAGTTAGAAAGTTCCACCAGTACAAGATCTGTGACTTCTGCCCGCATGCTCAGGAACATTAGTCATGACAAAATAACTCCTGGATTGAGACCAGCTGCTAAATCCAGCACCGACTCCAGGAGTCCCTATGCCTGTTTTCAGGCTGCAGTCATACTGAGCCCAAGCAAAGTTTCAGACTCTCTGCTACCCCGAGAAAAGCCAAGTCTCCCTGCTAGAACCCACGTCTTTTCAGTGGAAACCTCAACACTGGTGCTTTTGTGCCCCTCCCCACCTTACCGGTGACATAGATGTCGTTGCCCAGGGCAGCGACGCTGTAGCCCCCGCCCAGGTGCTCGGGGAACTCAGCCAGGTAGCGCCAGTGGCCAGTGCGCGGGTTGTAGCAGTCGACAGTGACGAGCTCGTCGCAGTCGCGGTCGCAGCCACCAACGAGGACGAGGATCTCGGCCAGGCCGGTGGAGGGCCGGGGGCGCATGCGGGCGCAGGGCCCTCGGTCGTGGCGGTCGAGGCGGGCAGCCTGGAAGTCGCGGGCCTCACGCAGGAGGCGCAGGCAGGGCGGGCAGCGGGCCACCAGCGGCTCGCCTTCCACATGGGCCAGCAGGTAGAAGCGGCGCACGAAGGGCAGGCGGACATGGGCCAGGAGCTGGGGGAGCAGCGGAGCGCGGGTGGCGGGGTCGGCACGCACCCAGCGCAGCGCCAGCTGAAAGGCGGCCTCTTCCTTGGGGACACAGAGCCCGTCGTCCCGCAGGTAGGAGAGGAGGCGTGGCAGTGGCAGTCGCTCCAGCTGGGCACCCAGCTCACCCACGTGCCGCAGGACGAAGCGGTGGGCGGCAGCCGCCAGCGCCGGGCAGGCGAAGGCCTCAGCGAAGTCCTGCATGTCCAGGGCGTTGGCGGGCTCCAGCTGGCGCGCCAGCCAGGCGCCGCAGGCCTCCTTGACGGCAGGGAACTGCAGCAGGTCGGCGGCACGCAGCAGGCGCTCGGCGATATCGGGGCCCAGCCCGCCCACCCGGCCGGTGTAGGCAAAGTCGAGGAGGCGCGCCAGGCACTCGGGCTCCACACCATGCAACCGCACCCGCTCGGCCCGCGCCTCCCGCAGCGCCCCACCGAACATGGCACGGAAGTAGCCGGAGGCAGCAGCCAGGACAGCACGGTGCGCCCCGAACTCCCGGCCACCCGCCACCACTGTCACATCCAGCAAGCTCCGCTCCGCCCGCAGCGCACTCAGCCCCCGCAACAGCGACACCGCGTGCGCTGGCTCCCCAGTCACGGCTGCTGCCGTCCCACCACCGCTGCTGCCAGTGCTCGCTGCCATGCCGTGCCTGCAGGAGAGCCCACGCTGTGTCACGCCCTGTGTGGAGCCCCTCAGGATTCAGCCCCGAGAGCAGCTTATAGGACAAAAGAAAAAAAAAAAAGAAAGAGACAGAAAAAGGTGGGTTAGCTCAGGAAAAAACGTCCTCTGGCTGGGAAGTGGGATAAACTAAACAGCCCTCGAAAACATCCTCCTTCCCCCGTCACGGAGGAGTGGCAGTTGCATAACGTGCTGGCGTTGCCAGCAGCCTTGCCTGCTTAGTCTAATTATATTTTTAAGAAGCCCCTGTTGAAGTTTCCCAGGATTAAGGCAGCCTCACCAGAGCCAGCAGAGCTTTGTAAACCCGATAGCTTTGTGAATGTTGCGCCTAAGTCCCCGCGCGCCTGGTCTCTTGGATGGGGTGCCCAGCAGGAGCAGCCCCACCGCTATTTGAGGATGACAGCGGGGTCTTCCTCCAAAGTGAGGTGCCGAGGGGGGTGTTCCCAGGAGACACTGTCTCTGAGCCCCCCCGGCTCTGTGGTGCTGCCCCTTACCAAGGGCAAAGCTCAGCTACGAAAATCCAGAGACCTCCAGTGCTTGGGCTGGACGTGTTACGGCTGGTGTCCTGCCAGGTTTCCCTGTCCCTGCTCACATCCAGCTATCTCGCCTGCTAATCACTTCCAGTCAAAGAAATACCAGAGGAATAGAACGAATTCTTATTTGCTAAACTCGTGGCGTTTTCAGCCTTTTTAGATGCGACGGTCCTATGTAACCCACGTCACACCCAGCAGAGCAAGTGTGGGTGCGATACGGGATTCCTCCCCCGAGAAAATGAGCCGCGGTTATCGTTCGAGAGCCGGTACCCGGCGGAGGCGGCGGGAGGAAGGGGGGAGCAGGTCCCTCAGCCCAAGGCTGCGGCTCCAGGCCCCTCTCCGGGACCTGCTCTGGGGCCCAGGCCGCGGCCAGGCGCCAGCCATCGCCCCGCGGCCGTGCCGGTTCCACGGGCCGGGCCGGTGTGTCCCGGCGGAGCCCCGCGAGCCCGGGGTCGGGGCTCGCGGGTTGCCGAGAGGCGGCCGCCCTGCCCGCCGCTGCCCTTCCCCGCGCCACCGGCCGGGCCCTGCCTAGCGGGAGACCGAGGGCCCACCCCGTCGCACCAAGGCCTACTGCGACCCTGCGGCGGAGCCCGCGCCCCGCAGCCGCCCCGGTGCCCCCGGGCTCACCGCTCCGCTGCGCTCCCCGTCGCCGCCCGGGCCCGGCCTCGCCCTCCAGCGGCCGTGTCCCGACCGCCGCTCCCGGCGACCCCCGCGGCCGCCACCGCGCACGCCCGGACTACGGCTCCCGGCAGCCCCCGCGCGGGCGGACTACGGCTCCCAGCAGCCCCCGCGCCGGAGGACTACCGTTCCCAGCAGCCCCCGCGCGGGCGGCCGCCCCTTCGCCGCCTCCCGCCGGTACCGAGCGGTTCGCGGGTGTCGGCGCTGCCCGGTTACCGCTGTCGCCCCGGCCCCGCCTCCGCCTCCCGCGCCGGGACATGGACTCCGACTCCTGCGCCTCCCCGTTCGCCCCGGAGGTGAGCCGGGGCCCCGGGGGGTTGGGGGGGGGAGGGGGGGCGTCTCCCGCCGCCCGGCCCGGCCCGGCCCGGCCCGGCCCGGCCGCCGGTGCCCGCTCCCCGCCGCCGCCGCCCCGCCGTGGGGCCGGGGCCATCTTGTGCCGCCCAAGCGCGGAGGGCCAGGGGGGAGGAATGGCGGCGGCGCGCCCCGCCGTGTCCTGCCGCGGGGGGCGGCCCGCCTGCGGGCCCGGTACCGAGACCGGGGGTGCGGGGGTGGGGGGCGGCGGCGCTGCCCGGCGACCGCCGCCGCGGGGGGTGGGGGTGGGGCGGCGCGGGGAGCGGCGGCGGGCGGGGCCCGGCTGCGGGGAGCGGCGGCGGCGGCGCCTCCCCCCGTTCCCCCCCCCCCGGCCGTGCCCGGCCCCGCCGCCGCCGCTGACTCCCCCCTTCCCCCGCAGGACTTCTCCCCCGCCTCCCGGCGGCACCGCACCGTGGAAGACTTCAACAAGTTCTGCACCTTCGTCCTGGCCTACGCCGGCTACATCCCCTACCCGCAGGAGGTGAGCGGCCACCGGGCACCGGGCGGCCTCCGGGCCCGCGGCGGGGCCTCCGCAGCAGCGTCTGCGGGGCTTTTTTGTAAAATCCGCCGCCTCCGCGCCCTGTCCCCGAGACAAAAGGGGGAACTACAGCGGCCGGGAGGGCTCTGAGCGATGGGGTGGGTGGCTGCTTTTCGGGCGCGGGGAGAAAAAGTGGAGATCCCGAAATCGCTCCCTCGGCCCCCCCCCGGGCCTGGGCAGCTGCGGGCGGCGGCTCTGCCCGGCCGGAGACCCCTGCGGCACCGCAGGTTACCGGGCGGCGCGCGAGGAGAGCGGGAGCTGGAACTTGGGCGAGATCGGCTGTGCGAGGCAGCGCCTCAGGGGAAAGGGCGCAGTGCCTCTGCGCCGCACGCGCGTCGGCTCCGAATTAATGCTTTTATCCGCTTTCTCGGCGTTTTCCAGGAAACGCCGCTGAGGAACAGCCCCAGCCCTCCCAACAGCACCGGAGGCACGATTGACAGCGATAGCTGGGATCCGCGATTCAATGACATCCCCTCCTCTGTTTCGCTGCCCGCCAAGAACAGAAAGAACTTTAGTCAGCTTAAGCGAGCAAAACCATACGGTTCTCTGTTCCAGCGGGCAAAACCCAGCAACTTCCTGCCGGAGCGAAAGCAAATCGATAAGATCAGGAAGAAGAAAAAGCTGAAGAGGAGGGAAACAGAGGTGTCTGCAGAGGAGGACTACGAGGAGAAGCTGCTGGAGCTGGAGGGGGAGGACTCTTATGTAGAGACGCCGATGAGCCCCTCGTCTGAGGGTGACCCTCAGTCTGCGACCGAGCACTGCTCGGTGTGGGACTCTGACACGCCTTCCAGCGTCTCCTACCCTGCCGTGACGGCCGAGCAGACGGTGGAGATCCAGAGCGTGGGCAAGCGAACGGTCATTCGGCAGGGCAAGCAGGTGGTCTTTCGGGATGAGGACGGTACCGGCGATGACGAGGACATCATGGTGGATTCGGGTAGGTGGTCTGGCTGTGGAAAGAAGATTAGCCAGGTGGGAGTGGTGGTGCTGTTGCCGATCTCTTTGGTACTTTACTTGTAGCATGAGGATAATTGGCAAGGTGCGCTGCCGGGGCAGAATTAGGTAGTGGTTGGGTTTTTGGGGGGAATGGGGGCGTTGTCTGCTTTTGCAATAAACTGAGTGAAAAGCTGTGACTTCAAAGAAGCAGACGGTTCTTCTCTCCTGGATTATGGCCTCTCGTATACTGCTGAGAGTCTTTTCCTGCGCAGGAGAGACTAGTTTCTCTTAAGATGTGGAAAAATCAGCAAAGTGCCTGTCTTTGAAATCCAGGTACTTAATTTAGCGCAAAAGGAGAGTAAATTCCTGGTACAGGCGAAAGGCATTGGCTGTTGAAAACGTAGCTTGCTATTTTGCTTTGCAGATGACGATTCGTGGGACCTAGTCACTTGCTTCTGCATGAAGCCTTTTGCTGGGCGGCCGATGATCGAGTGTAATGAGTGCCACACCTGGATCCACCTCTCCTGCGCCAAAATCCGCAAGTCGAACGTCCCAGAGGTCTACATATGCCAGAAGTGCCGGGACTCCAAGTTTGACATTCGCCGTTCGAACCGCTCCCGGACGGGCTCGCGCAGGCGCTTTCTGGACTAAGGGAGGGAGGCGCGTGCTGGTGCGCTGCTTGGGCGGGCGGGTGAGCTGTGGACACCGGCCGGGAGGCTGGGGAGAGCTCCCCCGAACTGCTGCTGCTCAGGCTGAAGGGCTGCCCGGCCGGCCTGCGGTAACAGGGACGAGGAATCGCCAAGTTGTGGACAGCCAGGGCTGGAAGAGGCCGACTGGTCAAAACTGCTGCTAGATACCGATTAGCTCAAGGGACCGACTAAGCTCTCTGGGTTCGGTGGGGTTTTGTCCGGTTACAACTATGAATTGGGTGATGTCTGGGGAATGTATAATACCTTTGCCACATATGTTTTCTCATCCCATCGGGAAACTGCAAACCTTCTCTGTGCTAGGAGACTCCTCCTCCTCCAAAGAGGGAGGAGGAGGGAATCTGTGTGAAGAGTCTGAAAAGTAAATGGCCATGTGTTTTAATTTTAATGTAATATTATACCTGCCCATTTGTCCATATATATCAATCTTAGATACTCTAAGGCTCTGTAGGAGTGAGCGTCAAAGCATACTGACTCTGCGCGATCTGCCTCCTCTTCAGCAGGCCTGGGCAGTAGGGGAGTTCTGTGATTTGGCATCATGCAAGTGAAAACAGAACTTTTTCCTGCGCCGAGGGACCGGCGCGTTTAAAGAAGGGAGCAGCCCTTTTTCTGGACAGGCAGCGCTGGGCATTAGTGACATCGGATTTCTTCCTAGAAGGTCTCTTCTTTTTTGTGACTTTGTTTTGCATGATTGGCTCAAATGTGTGTATGGGGGTATACTGTTTGCTCTATTTCCCGGCCCTTCGTTAAACTCTAAGGTGCTGTTTTAAGAAGACGATGACTCCCTTTTCTCAGCCCAGAATTCAAACGTGGACTGTAAAGAGGGCCATAGTAAACTTAGAACCTGGCAGGTCTGGTTTGGGATTTGATCATTGCCATCCGAGTACTACAGCTGAGTTGACTTTTGTTTTCACTGTTTGTTTTTTGAGAATGGATTTGTAATCAAAAAACCGGAATCTTTAATCTATTGGTTGCAAATTATACAGATGAAAGCAAATGGAGGCTATGCAGCTAGCAAGATGAAGTGCAATGAAGATCCATCCGGCGCCGGGAGGACAGGAGAGCACTGAGGCCTCCCCTGACGCTGTGGTCCCTCAACGGGACTTCCTGGGGCCTCAGCCCAAGGGAAGTCTGTTCAGAAACACGACAGGGAGTTGAGGTCCGTACACAAGGCCACCGAGATGGCGGCATTGTTCCTCAATGACCAGACAGAACGAGCTGTATGTATCGCACAAATTCAGTTTATGTTTTGAGGTATTTCTCTGAAGTTATGCCTGATGAGCAATGTGCGCTCTGTCCGGTGAGACCGTGAGGCAAGAGGAGTCACTGGCTGGTACCGCGGCTGAAGCGAGACTAGCCGTACTGGTAGGAATGTGCCCATCTTAGTCCTGCAGATACAACGCATCAGACCACCGCCTTATCCGAGTACTGGCTCATCAGGAGACGCATCCTGGTGATGACCCAAGGGTCTTTCCAGTACACAGAGTCAGGTACCCTCCTTCAGAGGTCTGACACGGGGCTGCCAGAGCTTCAGGCAGACAGCCTAGCACTGCAGTGCCCTGGGGCTCCGCTGCGTGGGACGCAGGGGTGTGAAAGGTCTGCCGGCACAGGCCAGGATGACAGAGCTGCACAATGTGCAACTGCTCTTCTGTCCTGCTTCTTTATACAAATCCCGTTCCACCAAGCTGCAACAACTGACTCTGGGTTCTGAAAACCAGCTCCAGCTTCTGTAAAATCTTAAGACCATGACCGTGGTACGCTGCCTTCCAGAAGCTATGTGGAACCACCAAGGAGTCTGCCAAAGACTTGCCCCCAATGGCTGCCTGACTGTTCTTTGCAGCCAGAAAAATAACCAAAGTTCTCAAATGCTGCCATTTCACTCTGCAAACAGAAAGACTTTGGAAGATCCCGGTCACAAGCTGCGTAAGGGTTGGACCTGATCTGAAAATTGGCATCTCTGTGTTTACAGCGTGTCTGCAATTCAACTGGACCTCCGTGGAACATGTTCCTGAAGCTTTTATGGGAGAAACGGTGAACTGCCAAGTGAACTGGCTCTTTTTCACAGAGGTCCGATACTAATCAATGGAACTGACTCTTGTTCTGTTACCTTTTCAGATTTATCCCAATAGATGGTGTCTGACAAGTCCAGCACATTACAATATCAGCAGAGAGAAAAAAGAAAGTAACATCTCCATTCTTTTAGTTCATCACTTTCAGCCATGTATAATTATAGTTTAATTCAGAACTTTATTTTTTCATTAAAACTGTTTTAATGAAACATGTTTTTTTCTTAAATGTGCAACAAGTGAACAATGATTTTGTTTTATTCCAAACTCAGGAGTCTGCTGTTATGATTTACTGGTGTGTAAAGCAGTTGTTCCAGGTGGCAGCAGGACTTGATGCTTCAAGTGCTCTTCCCTAAGCAATACACAAAGTCAGGTACAGATAGAAGTGCTGCAAATGTATCTTTCATGTGCTGGCAGGTATCCCCACCTCTCTTTGTAGCAGTTGCCCCTTGCCCAGCCTCTGCTGCGAGTAAGGTAAATTGCGGTGGAGTGCCACTGCTGGTACAGGGATAAGCACTGGGCAGGGTGGAGCGATGGGAGGCAGGCGATGCCTGCTGCTGCAGGAGCCCAGCGTGGCTGAAGGCAGCCAGGACGCTGCGCTGGGCTCGCTGACAGCAACCTGCAGAAAGGTGTGAAGGCTGGCGCGAGCCCAGGGGGAGAGGGCTGGGGTCAGGATGCCTACGGCATCGGCAGTGCGTGGTCCTGGCAGGGGTCACTTGTGGAGAGTGCCTGAAAGGCAGGCTTGGTGTGTAGAAGCTGGGCGCAGGGCAGGGCAAATCACACCAGGTGAGACTGCTGGCCAAGGCAACACCATGCCTGTCCCTCTTGCCTGAGACCCTGGTCCCTGTAGGACCAGGCACTGCAGCTGCAGACAGACCCCAGGTTGTGCTGCATCTGCCTCGCAAAGACTGGCCTGTTCAGCCAGACCCAACCCAAAACCTCTTTAAACCCTCTGGGAGCTGCGCTGAAGGAGAGCTCCTTCCCTCCCACGCTTGCCCCACCGCAGGGCGCTTGCCCCACCGCAGGGCGGCACTGAGGACCCCAAGCCACCAAAGGGATGCTGGTGCCACCCCTCAGCTCCTGTACATGCCACGACCCCGAGGGCACTGCTGCTCAGCCAGCTGCATTCCAAGCAGCAGCCTTGACACCCCGGCAAACTTAAAAGATGGCTTGAATCTTTGGAAATGGCACTGGATCATATTAGAAGCTAACCTCTGGTCGCTTATAGCTTGTATTTTAATTCTGTCTGTAATTTTGTATTATATGGAGTGATAAACAGAAGTCCCAGAGGAGTTGTAGCTGTAAAATGGCAGCTTCTCACAGAGCAGAAATGGTGGTGGTGAAAGTAGTGGGTTTTTAAGTGGGCCTGTTCTTACAGTCTCTTTAAAACTTTGCACTGATAGAAAATAAGGAAGAGAGGAGGAGGTGGGCTGGAGTAAGTATTCAGCCGGAGAGACAAACCCAATACCTGGGTCGAGGGAGGAGACAACAGGACAGGGAGCGGACTCCACCGTGTGGACACAATTCAGCAACGCTTGACAATTACAGACACTGCAGGGAAACACAAATGGAGCTCAAGCACCAGCTACTGCAGAGAAGAACCTGCTGCAGCAGCCTCAGGCATGGGGAAGGGCACTCGCGGTACTTGAAAGGAGGGGAAAAGCAAGAGTCTGAGTCCTTGGTGGGCAGATCTGGCAGGAAAAAACAAGCTATACGCTTTTAATGATGTTTAGCCAGGAAAGGGGGCAAGGCCTGTGTCAGTATTAATCGTCAGGGACTTGACTTTAATGAGAGTCGCAAATTCAGATGCTCAAAGTGAAGGTTCATCTGCAAACTGTGCAAACTTCTTTGCAATTAGAGAGAAGGATAATTCTGAGGTGCTGGGGGAAGACAGCATAGTGGGGGACGGCAGGAGAACCGAGTCGGTTCTCTGACGAGAACACAGCTGTGATTAAGAGGAAAGCACCTGCTTGACTTCAAGCCCTGGCCAGGCGGCTGAGCTGTCTTCAGGCATGGACATACTGGTTGAGTTGCATGGGAGGAGGTCTGGATGGTTTTCACAGCAGAACTGGTGCCTGGAGCTGTGGCTCCTTGTAGCCTTTCACTGGTTGGGCCACCAAAGACGAGAGCACACACAGGAAGATGAGGCAGGACTCTAAAAAGTAAATCCTAAACCTGTATCTCCGCCTCAAGAATTTCCAGTTTAAAGGCTCTGGCTGAGAAGACTAGCATGTGTTCCCAGATCCTTATTAAGGTATTTAAGCATTTGCTGGGTCAATTAGAGACAGATGTGTCACCTCATGTTTCCATGGCATTTTAAAGTTTGCACCAAAGATGCTACCCTGTTACAGGTTTTAACTGCTGGAGTAGGAACAATGCACTCTGCCTCTCAGAAATGTTATTTTTCAAGCATAGCAATACCATGGGACATCTTGAAGTACTGAAGCAGTTTTTAGAATCACATTGCTATTTCTCTACATTTTAGTGTAGATGATATGCAAGAAAACACTTCCACGGCGGCAGGAACTATCTCAGGAAGTTGTCAGAAACGAGGAGAATTGGTTTTTTGTGCAAACTTTTTTCATTAAATCGTTCCTCAGTGTCATTGCTCTGCTAGACACGGGCTATACCGAGATTCTTCTTTGTAATTAGCAGCAAATGTGTTGTCACTATTTTGCACTTGCATATGCAAAACTTAATTCTCAGTACTCCTCCTGGGAGTATTTCGCCACATCCTAGTCACTACAGACTGGCTCTTACTCTTGACCACACACTTCATGCAGTGACAAGACATTAAAAAGGAATTTCTGGTGCAGACTTCTGCCCAGTTCAACTCGTTAGACACAGGCGATCAAAGGAGGTCAATAAGCAGGACGTGACAGAGGGTGCAGTTGCAGTTACAAAACTTGCAACCCCTTGCTTTTCAGGAGTTTATTTTCAGGTGTCCTACAGAGGCAAAGGGAACATGGGCTACTTTTCAGCTGAATATAATTTATTGCACATTTTACATTTAATTTCAGATCAACAGAACACTGGTTGTAAGTGGAATAAAATCCTGCACCAGGAGCTGGTCACAAATGAAGAGTTTTGTTTCGTTTTTAATAAAAACAAGTGAACGTCCCTTCATTGTATGAACTTGTTTTTTAGAGCGGGGGGCATCTCTTTCCGACTGGCTCAAATAAGTCTGCTTTTGGAAATCTAATTCTCCTGTTACAATGACTCGAGCAAAGAGAACCACTGTTGCACAGAAAAAGGGGCCAGGTACGTGTCAGGAACGATTTATGGTAGTTGTTGTCAAGAGCAACAATACACAGCCAAGATGCGTTTTCCTTCCCCCCGTCTCTCACACGTAAGCAATGAAGGCTGTTCTAGGACTCACCGAGAGCAGAACTGTGCCTGAGAAACAGCCACAGTTATTCCTTTTCTCTATGAAAGCGCCTCGGTAATGTTGACATACGCAGTGTGTAGTAGTTGCTATAAGGCTGCCATTTCCATCTGCTGTGTCACTAGAACAGGACTGCCCTTTTTGCTGGCAAATCACTGGCATGGCTTCTATGCAAGATTAGTCCAATGGATTTATGTCATAACTGATGCTTTTTAGAAAGGGCAGCTGAATTTTACATTTTCAGCTCTTTACCCATTTGGCATCTCTCCTCACTTTGGTCAGTTTACTTGTATAAACTACGTTCCTCTTTTTCCTAGAAATAAATAAGATGCGAAGAGATAGTCGCAGCATCAAAATCAAATTAAATCAATTGCTATCCTTCTCCCCCATTTGCTTTCCTCTTTTCTTGAAAACCTTGATAGTACATGGTTCTAGGTGGCAGAAGAATTAATAAGACCATTATACCCCGTGTCCTCGTCTGGAATAGCAGTGTTTGAAATGAGCAGCTGGATGGATTCATGCTGAAGAGGTCCATGTTACTACAAAAGGCAAAGAACTTCATTCCAAACATACTTGTTCTTAACAAGTACATTTCAAACACAGATTTGAGATGGAAAACAATCTCTGTCCTCTTTCCAACAAAAGGATTTACACAGAGCCCTTCCAGGAGGTGGTCAGAGAACTTAACTTCTCCTCAGGAGCAGGAGAAGGTATGTTACCTACCCCAGAAAGTATGTGGAGAAAGTGAGAACAACAGGTCTTCTTCCCTGCTCAGTGTAAGAAGATACACGTGAGACCACACAAATGGACTGTGGCCAAATCGCAGCAGCAAAGACTTGGCTGCACGATGGGTGGTGCTCAGTGCCCGCTCGCACAACCTCAGCAGAAAGCACTGCGCATTCAGAGTCACGTTGCTTTATTGGTTACTGAGCCACAATTCAGAGAAGTATTGCCTTGGAGCCACCTGTAGAAGCAGGTTCTCTCATTTTGTCTCCTAACATAACTGGTAGGACACCACCTGCTATAGAATAGTAAAAATAAAAATGTCTCTGTTCAAACTTGTAGCGTCCGGGGGAAGGTTTTGTAGTTTCCGTTGACCCAGGTACCGTAACGGACGTGCACACTCTCACCAGATTAGCCATCCGCATCGATTCTGTGAGCTGTCGGATGAGAACAGTAAATGGATATGTGCCACTTCTGTCGGACAAGACATGTCACAGCTTGAACTTACCACCGTACCAGGGACAGACAGGAACATTTCTGGCTGCTCATTAAACACGATTCATATACACTTCCAACGTACTTTTGGAAACTCTGTAAGTTGGCTATACTGCTTAAATTGGGCCAGGAAGCTGGTCTAGAGTAAACATGAGGTTTGTGCCCTTTAGCCAACTCCTACAGGGGTACGAGTAAAACTTGTCACTAGCAGATACTGGTTTCACAAAATTATTTTCACAATTATTTTCACGATTTCACAGGGAAAACGTTTGGCAGATAGATAAATGGGGATGAGGAAGAAACCTGGCTCAGGCCTGCACCTTGCCTTCATACATTCAATTCGGTCCTCAAAGCACCTGGCAGGGACACCAGCAGCTGTAGGAGGCCTCTGCTTCTAACTCCAGTTAGATATATAAGGTTAGATGGTATGAACAGCTGCAGCAGTGCTGCTGAGCTCTTTTAGGCCATACTCCAGAGGTATATCATGGTCAGTCCATTTTAGTAACCCCAGTTCTGAACCCCAGTTCTGTGCTTCGCCACACAGAGCTGAAGCAATCCTTTACTGGTTCCTGAAGGAAGAAGCAGGGCGGTCCTTGCTACTTACATTGCTTTGGTATCCTAAGGGCCTCATTGTCAGCTGACATCACTTGGTGCAGAACTCCTCGGAACTGATAAAGCACTTTCAAACTCTTCTCCTCACCCACGCAGGGGTCGTAGAAACCCGGCAGCCCAGCCTTGAACCAGAGAAGGACAGACTGAGCATCAAGGAATGGACTTTCGCAGCATTTCAACTGACCAAAAACATTCACTAGTGCCAGAACGAGGTGTCATTAAAAAGAGGAGTATTGTTGCCAATGAGATGCAATGAGAAGCTAAGGAATCGCCTCCCCAGTAACAAGTTCTAAATGCAGAAAAGAGTGAATCAGGGGAGGTGGGAAATTTCTGGTTTACAGCCCCCAAGTCTGTAACACACGCTGTCCCACGCTGCAAACACGGAGACACTGTTTCTTTGGTACTGGAAATGCCCAGAGAAACAGAAATTCCTGGAAGTTCGTAACACTTGGTATGTAAACGGCTTCTGTAAATTGATCTAGAGTCACTAGCTTCAAGCACACTGGAGAAATCCCCTGGCAGGACTGCGTACCATTCAATCGAAATTCTGAGTCACACATTTGAGCTCCAGTCTGGCCTTTGACAGAACAGCTACGTACCTTGGATGCCTCTGTAAGGATGAGTTTAGAGTCTTTCACCAAGCACTGCAGCGGCACAGTCACATCTATTACTTTCACCTTCTCATTCTTCCTGCTGTTGTCATTAACAAACTTCCCATACCAGGCGTTCACTACAATCAAACCTGCGTTTCACAAGAAATCACAGATGTGATGAAAGGCTTCCCACCGACAGCTGGGCAGACACTGATGAAAAGACCATCCCAGCATTTTCTCTTGCTTTCAATGGTATTTAAATTTTCCCTGCCTGAGCCCATGCTCAGAAGACAGAAGAACATTTCTGCTTGGGTGTTTGTTAGCAATCTTCAGCACTAGCACAAAATGACATGGCTTCAATGCCACACTGATGTGACAGTCCAAGTGGATGTCAGTCCACTTTGGAACATTCTCTTACAAATTGCTAGCAAACATCAGAATTCTGATTTCCGTTATGACTGTCCTGGTTTCAGCTGAGATAGAGTTAATTTTTTTTCTAGCGGTTGCTGTGTTTTCAGATTTGGTACAAAAGGAATGTCAAGAATACATATTGTTGTAGTTGTTGCTAAGTGATGTTTATACTAGTCAAGGAATTTTTTCAGCTTCCCATAGAAGCTGAGAAGGGGCACAGACAGAACAGAACGGCCAATGGAATATTCCTTACCACCGACATCATGCCCAGTGTATAAATGGGGGTTGGCCGGTGGGGGGAATCCATGATCTCTGCTTGGGTCAGGCTGGGCAACCAATTCACCAGGCAGTGAGAGTGACTTGTGTCTTATATATTCTTTTACCCTTATTATTATTATTATTTTCCTTTTCCATAATTGTTCTATTAAACTGTCTTTATCTCAAACCATGAGGGTTTTTTTTCCTCTTTTCCCTCTTCTTCTCCCTCTTCTCCCTACCCTTCTGGGAGGGAAAAGGGGGGGTGAGCAAGAGGCTGCATGGTTCTAGTGGCTGGCTGGGGTTAAACCACGACAACAATCCAGAAGGCAACTGTGTAAGCTAGAGACCAATGAAACCTAAACTTCAGACTATAATTTTGCACATATTTATACACACACCTCTCTTTTGTGAAAAGGTGAATCCAGACTATTGTCTTCAGCCTGTTGATCCACCTTACAGCATGTCCCAAGATAATATTCACTGGATTCCTACTATGCTCAGGTACCAGAAGCCGAATCATAATGGAACTTCCCCACTACATGCACAACAGGAATTAACACTGTGCTTCATTAGGGGTGGAAATGAAGAAACAATACCTTGCATTTCTCCCCATCAACCACCCAGCCTTTGTACTGTTCCTTCCTCTCTCCAAACTTATGGAGCAAGTAAATGGTGTAATCTTTACCCATTCTGGCTTCCTCCGCTTCAATTATCCTCCGGACAGACTCTTGCATTAACCGGACCTGTCACAACACAAAGGGGAGACAGCAAAACTCAAGCTGTGTCCAAAAGAGAAAAACCCAGAGTGAAAACAGCTTCGTTTAACCAAGGGGGATTAGTTACGGGAAAGACTTACCGCAGCTTCAGCTTCCTGCTTCTTCTGAAGGATGTCGCTGGCTGTATTTTCCCTTTGCTTCTCCAGCTCTCTGGCATTAGGAAGTGAGCATCACATCAGGTCTACACAGTGGATGGGATTTGGCCACAAAGTGGCAGATGTCTACCCACCCGCCCCAATTACAACCGACCCACAACCTCACACAAATGAGATCGGTTTTAAGGTTCTTCCCCACCTTTCAAGATGTTTTTGTAGGCTTCTAGAACACAGTAGTATTGATGATACAGTGAACCACAGTGCCTCAGCTGGATAGCCCAGCCCCTGCACCAGGCTCCCAGAAGCACTTGAGTGGGACTTTGCAGCTCTGAATTTAAAACACAGTCTTGCGAGCTCACCTCTCCTTTTGTGCCCTGAGGTAGGGTTTGATGATCAGCCTATGCATGGCGAAGTAGATAACTAGAGGTCCCACGGTGGCATAGAATACAGCACTGGGAAGCAGCTGATCCGTTAGGTGGACAGGGAAGAAATAGGTCTGGCTAGCCCTATTCAACCTGGAACAAAAAAAGAAGAGTGACAGGTAAGAGGAAACGCAGAGTTTGATGTGCTTGGTTAAGTACACTTAGCAGCAGCGTATGCTGCTGAACAACTGGTGCACCAAAGGAGAGATAAATGAGCTCAAAAAGGTGAAAATCTGGTAAAATGAAACACAACAATGGTAAGACAGACAGCTGACACCACCTATAGCCAGACTTTTATGTAGCAGATGTCTCTTGTGATAGTACCTGACCATTCTAAAATGTTTTTTTATTCTCAGAAGAATTTATTTGGTCATTAATTTCACCAGGGAAAGGGACCAACACCGTCGTAAAGAGAAAACAAAATGCGCCGTAAAGAGAAAACAAAATGCTTACAGAGGAGGTCTATGCTCACAACACTGGCATGTGTCTTCAAGGAAGGAGTACATTAATATTTTTCTGATGCTTATAAAAATATTTATTTTAGAAAACATTAGTTTTCTTGGGACAGCGGTCTCTGGCGCGCCCTCTGCTGGCACCAATTAAAAATGCACTGCTCTGCCCCTCTTTGTGAACTGCATCTTATTAATAGTGTAATCACCTATATTAGTTAACGACAATTCACTAATTCAAGTCTATTCTTGTTTACAATGTTATAAAAGCCGAATGTAATTAAATACATTTCTACTAATAATATTTTCAGAAATCTTGCATCCACTTACCATAATGCTCCAAACCTTAATTTAAGGTGTATTTTCAGAATATTTTGATGCGCGCGCACACACACTAGTCCTGAAAGAGGCAGCTCAGGCTCAGAGTGACACCAGCAGAAGGCACACATTGCTTCCGATGGGCACCACGTGTATTAGAGATGAGGGCAGCTGCAACCTCTCATAGTGATATATCAATATACCTGGATTGCCCTAAGACTGGGACCTTCCCACCTGAATATTGGAAATAGAACAATGCAGGTTATGGTCAGCCCCTGCAACCTAGAGTTGTAATATTGAACTGACTTGATTTTCAAAGACACTCCTTGGGGAACACCAACACTGACGGTTGCTCCTAAAATGCTGTGTCTGGAAATCTTCCTCTCTGCTCCGTACTCCACTATGGTCCCAAAGAAACCTGCCCTAGAATGACAGAACCAAAAACTGGTAAGACAAGGAAGACTCTTCAATTCCTCTTTACTGAATCCTGTAATTCCCCAACAAATAAAACATGGAAATACATCTGTGTGCAGCAGATGTTGGCTACTGGAAGATTCACTGTGTATCTGCAAGATGAGATTAGCCTTTTCACCTCGTAAAGTAATAAACAGACTACAAGAACTTCTCATTTTCTTATTGGTGATGATGTAAAGGCATCACACAGGCATTTTAAGTCCCACTTATCCAAAGAGGCACACATAGCTAAGCCTCCATGACATTCATTTCAGTGGTTACTAAACGTAATTAACAAAAAGTAGATTCCCAAAGCCCACAGAAGCATTTGATTTGCACGGAACCTGGAGGCCCATGACAGCAGATGACAGATTCTTCAGGCCGTGAGCAATGTGAACTTCCTCTTGCACACTTACTTGAGAGAACCTTTCACTCGTGTTTGATCCTCATCCTGAAACTTATGCTGATAACTGACCATCATGAAAGAATGAGGGATTCCCAGCTGAAATACAAGAAGCACAAATGTATGAAAACATATCTTCGGCCACTACTGAATGTTCCCCCAAACTTCCTTTCTTATCCTTTAAGTGGCACAGAAAACATCGCAATGCTTGCCAATTACTCATCACAGCCTGCAATTGCGGCAGTCCGTGTTGTGCATCCTGACCCTGATTTGAGCTGATCCACATTAGATATCGCAATGTCGGGTGCAAAGTGTTGTGCTCTGCCAAATGCAGCTGGTTCCCTACATTACATGTTTGTATGAGACAGTACCAACTGCTGCGTTATTCTGTAGTCCCAAGCCAAAATACTGCTGGGGCAGAAAGGCTGAGGCACTTCCCTCCCGCGGGACGGTATCGCTGTTTCCTGCACACAGCAACAAGACTCTCACCTGTAACGCCACAGTGAAATGGCTGGTTTTTGTATCCCGGACAATACTAGTGTTCATGGCAGACTGGATGCCCCACCGCCACTGTAAGTACCCCATCGTGTTCTTGTCGAGGTTGCGGGCTAGGACCGTGGTGAGGCCTGGGCGGATCCCCCGGGACGAAAACTGCAGGGCACAGTTTGTAGTGATGAAACTAGGAGAAACAAGGAAAACCTCATCAGTGATAACACACAGGCTGCCAGACGGCCTCAAATTCCTTCTTGCCCAGGAGCCTTGCTGAATATGCAGAGATTATCCTGCAAAGAGCATGATGCCTGAGGGTTTCAGGAAAAACTCAAAACTAATTTAGACTGTACTGACTACAGCATGGCCCAGAAGAGCAGGCTCATGCCCTAGTTTATTTGTCTGTGCCACAAGGCTGCAGCCAACGCAGCAGGGTACCCTCCAGCCTTTACCGTTCTTGCCCATGGCAGATAAAGTACTGGTCTTCTGGAGAGGCAGAACACTTGGCTGCTAGAAGACAGCAGCCCTGCTATTTAATAATCCTCGAGCATCAGCTCCAAAAAACAGCATTAAAGGACTCTACTGGGAACAAGATCGCAGTATAAGCTCTGAGGAATGGCATATTTACTAACTTAGAAAATAAAAAAGAAGGAAGTCTACAGTGGAGCCTACGATGCTCTAACATATGTCTTCAATCACAACCCTTACCTTTTACTCTCCTTTGCAACCTAAGACTTCCACTCATTTGTAAACAGACAGCACGCTAGTGGCAAATTTGGCATTATTTCCCTAAAATATGACATATCATCTCCTCTTTTGCTGTGAGAAACTCCATCTCACATATGGAAGTCCCAGAAGAGCTACAGATGCTGAGACTAAAACCCCAGGGAGCTTTATTTACGTGTTATGTTTCACAATGATCAGAAAACTTTTGACAGCACAATCTCTTGAGCTTCCCCTCATCATTAGTTTGCAGAAAGCCACTCATACCATTCTGAATTGTATGGTATTTTATAAACCATTGTGTATTTTTCTAATGCCCCTCCCTCACATTTGCGTTTAACATCCTGAAAACTGCTGGTGACTGAACTACTATTAATGTAGGATACAAGAATGTCACAAACACGTCTGTTTTACACGTTTTTGTCTTAAAAGCAAAATGAACAGCAATTCAATTTAGTCTTAAAATTATGCTTAGAACTACTTTGTTACAAAACTAGCTAAAGAAATGGCTGCTTTTTACTGATCTGTTACCATCCAGAAGCTGTTTCTCCACCCCATCTGTAGAAGTGAGAAAAATACCATCTCCTGGTCAATAGGTAGCACTTTATGCAAGTAAAGCTGTATGTAAAAGAAACCCCTCCTGAAGTAGGAAAATACCTCCTAAAATGTAGCTTTTTCACAAGAGGTTTAAAAATAGTTTGTAAAAACTATAAAAACTTCTCGGTATCTGCATTAAATACAGATTTTGTATCATGAAGGAGATTTGACATCTGTAACGAACTGTAAGGGGCATGTGAAACACGACAAGAGCCTCTAGAGCATGGTACAGACCTGAACACAAAGACCCTCTATGATTAATCGTCTATTGGCCTGAGAACACATACACTATTTTTTTTGGCTGACTGCAGCAAGGTCAGCTCCCCAGTTTTTTGTTCTGCTCCCAGAGCAAACTTCCATTGCTCTGATTGTGAGATCATGCCTCAAGTATCAGGAATTCATGACAAGATCAAATACAAATCTAAGGATGTGGAAATGGAGGACACAAACACACAAAAAGAATACAAGCATTTTGATCAGTACTAAAGCACAACCTTAAGCCTAAAGAATAAATATCTTATTTTGTAGGTGTCCTGGTTTCAGCTGGGATACAGTTAGTTTTCTTTCTAGGGGTTGTTGTGTGTTGGATTTGGT
>RSEF01000021.1:1301492-1335049 GCA_003993805.1 Himantopus leucocephalus | reverse complement strand
CATGAGGTTTTTTTTCCTTTCCCCTCCTTTTCTCCCTCTTCTCGCCACCCTAATGGGTGGTGGGGAGAGTAAGCGAGCGGCTGCGTGGCCCTAGCTGCTGGCTGGGGTTAAACCACGACAGTAGGACAGAAAACAAATCCAGAATTAACATGGAAGAGAATTCGAGCCGTTTGGTTCCTTAGTGCAGAATATTAACCATTAAACAATTTTTCTAATATTTACCATCTTGGTGTAAGATTACGGAATATCTTCAGACCGAAGAGAGGTCCCTGAAGGTCTCCTGCTCCAAACTCCAGCTGTTTAAATGCACAATGCCAAATTGTTAGAAGAAAACATCTTTTACAACAGTGACAAAGTACTTCACAAGCATCATTTACATTACAGACATTTTACTCATCCAAGTAACTTTTACCACATATTTCAGCATCCTCTTTTTTCTGCTAGCTTTGCATTCAGAATAAGAGGTGTCTCACTGAGTAGGGTCCTCGTGACTAAAACAAAGCCAGTTTCATGGTGCTACAGGCTGCTACTGTTACTAGCACCCGCTCTGGTTGCTCCAGTGCAAATGTAGAAAACAGCTCCATCACGGCCCCACAACAGTGAACAACAAGGTTTGGCTGCTGCCCTCTGAGGCTGAGTCCTCCTCAGGACAGCCTCACTGTACTGTTGTCAGCAGTTCTGCTGCTGCACCATCTCAGTGTCTGCAAAACGTGCCTGCTGCTTCATCCACCAGTCTGGGCCACTTCCAGGGCTGCTAGTCAATGTTTATTTGGTGCTGTTCAGTCTCAAGAACGGACGCAGTTCTTAGACCTGACACTGTTCATGACAAAACCTGCAAAAGCAGTTTCTACTACATCTGCATCTCCCAAGTAAGTTTACTACATTTTTCTTTAAAAACTTCTTTAGTCAACTGACGCATAACAATATCAACAAGCTCTTGCATTACCAATGTTACAAAATCCTGATGCAAATCAACTGCCTCCAGTGTATGAATTCTCAAACAAGACGAAAACCCCCATTTCTCACAAGCTGAGGAAAGGGGTTAGCAGGAGCTAGTGTGCAAAAAGGAAGGTGCAGAAAGCTGCCACCTGCCAGCCATGGCAGCGATGCCATGAGCATCTCAAACAAAGCCAGTAGTCTAGTGAGGCACAGCTTGCACATGGTAACGTGGGACCTTCCAGCTACTTAGATCATATCTGCCTGGGAGTCAAACTATTTTCCCCCATAACTTCTTCCCTTGTGAACAGAGCAGTTCTCGAAGCAAAGGCAAACTATCACGCTGCCCTAAGGCGTGCGCTCACAGCCTCCGGAAGGCACCTGGGAGGCTTCAGACAGTGAAATGAGAAAGGCTCTGGAGACAACAGGTAACGATTCTGTCAGCATAAGTGAAGTCCAAAATGCACAGCCAAATAGAAAAGGGAAACAATTAAGAAAAAACAAGGTTTGGCATTCCCTTTTTCTCAAATTAATTTGGGAATTCCTTTTTTCTACATTCTACAGAATGTAGAAAATAAGAGATGAAACAGCGCTAACATTCCCTAAAGAAAATAAACAGTAGGTAACTAATCCAAGCAGCCTGAAATAGACTGGATACAAAAATGCATAACAGCTAGTATTCTTACCTCTCCCCATCCCTTGGCAGATGTCACTCGTCTCAGAGCAAGATTAATCGATCCACCTCCGTTCCCATTCTGGGTGGAAAGGTTGCCAGACAGTATTGCTGTGTCCGTGGCAGTCAGTGGTGCCTGAAAAACAAATATATTGATACCAATTACTTTGATCCCGATTCACGCATTTAATGCATATTCTGCAAGGACATAATCATGACTGCAGAGTGTAAGCGCAGGGAGACAGGTGACACTCCAGTTGACTCCTTATCATCCCCTAAGCCAAGCTGTTTGAACCAGATGTGGCCACACCTGCTCTAAATTTGGTAGTCAATGACCAGGTATGGCAAAAAGTGAGATAATTCTTACAGTACCAGCTATTTGTGACATCTTTAACGCACCACCTTGAAGTCCTGACCCTGAACTGCAAAGACTTCTGATCTCATTAGCAGACAAAATTTCTTCAACTCTGGAACAGAGGAAACGCTCCCCCTTCTTTTCCTTACCCACATCCTCAAAACTGAGTGCCGTTCATTTTCATACACTAAATGCTCTGTGTTCAATGAGAACCAGACACCTGTTTTCCATCACGATGGGGCGCCCCTGCTAGCAGGAAGGCAGGACCGCTGTAGTCACACAAACGCATGCTGTACAGTCAACATGCCATCCTGCTGGAACTGAGCTTCCTCTCCCCACCCATGCTGGTAATCGCGTCCTCCCATAAACGAAGATGAGAACCCGCTGAGCAGCGTTTCATTTTCTGTTGCTTTGCACTGTAGTGCCTCATTAGCCCAGGCCCTGCTCCACACCAGCAGCAGTGTCTGCCCTCCTTACCTCAATGGACTGGGATATGTGCATTTTGTTTATCTCAATCTGGGGAAAGCTGCTCCCAGGCACATCTTCGTATTCTTCGTCGTAACGATCAAAGAGGTCAGTGGCATCTATTCCAACACTAATTGTTCCCTAAGGAGTGACAAGTGAAACAAGTACTTAGCATTAACAAACATCCAACGTATATAGGCCAAATGGCTAAACCATCCTTGTGTACGATTACGTTTTTGCAGTTTTTTCTTTTTCTGCGATTACCTTTTCCACTTTAAAATGCATTTGTAATGAATGATTACAACATTTTAAAACAGCAATATAAATCATAAAATAAACTGGATAAAAGACAGTTTTTCAGCAGGAATGCAACTTGTAATACTAGCAGGTAATTTTTCTATTGTGACACATTACAGAAGTAGGTAGAACACTTTTACACAGCACAACTGACTCTGCTCTGTCAGTATTTAAAAGTTTAAATAATATATTTTAGAAATTGGCTTTCTTCAATGGAACTTGTCCAGAAATCCTCTAAATGCTTTCTTCTTATGAGTTATTGGAAACAACTTAGTTTTGAGCTTCATGATTCATTTGCAACCTCGTTCACCAAAAATTTTGTTTTCCTTTTCCTAGTTTATATCTTGTAATCAGAACAAAAGCTTAACAAAGATAGACTTTTAGCAAGTGGTAAATATTTCCTTTTCAGACCATAGAAAAGCTTATTCCTGAAAAAAACTAGGCCACAGCTACACAGCCTGGCTACCTGCTGCTGTGCTCGCTCAGACTAACTGCAAGAGTGGGTTTATTTGAAAAGGGCACAATTAGATCCTTGGCTGGGTCATATAACTTCTAGAGGCTTTGGAAACCTCCCCTATAGACCGATTAAACAGCATTCCAGCTCACATAAAATGTACCAGTTGCAATAAAAAAAACCTCCTCTGTGCACTAGCACAGAATGAACTCTGAGCAATTTGAATAAAGACACTCAGTAGCTGGGTAGGTGCAAAACCCACTCACACTGACTCCAAGTATGGATGGAATAAGTTCTTATTTCAATCTGAGTGAGCATTTTTCCTTGCTCACTCCATTCTGATCAAATGCTGAACCATAAATATAGAAGAATTGCAGAGTTTGACAGGACTCAAAACTTCTCTCTGGTTTGGTTCCCAACTATTTATTTGCTGTGGAGATTCCCGACCTCTTCTCAATGTTTATTTCTGATTCCTTACACAGCATAAATTGGATAAATATTTTAACACAGGAAGGTGTGATTATTTCCCAGAGAACTCTGGAACAGGGGCTGTGCCCCGGGTGTTTACAAATGACTCTGGGCAGGCTGGCAAATTTCAAAGCAATTACGCTCAGGGTTCTGTTTGTGGCAGCACCAAGGACCACCTCCTGCCCTTTATGGTGATGGCCACTTTTCAGGAACCGTCTGCAAAGTCACCTTCAAGGGATCTGCTCTCCAGATGCTACAGCTTCGTCAGTTTCAGCCCTCTCCCACATTGTGTACTTCCTTGAAACGAGGCCAAAATAAGAGTGAAGCAAGGCAAAACCGGCAACCACCTCGGAAGCAGCACAGCCCTGCGCCGTTCCCCAGCCCTTGGGAGAGACATGGAGTAGAACAGCCCAAGAGAAACAGAAATGCCAACTCCACTCGATGAAATTCCAGCAAATGCACGCCAGACTGGGCAATAAAATATGTCTAAATACAGGTGAGCCTTTATTTTAGCAAAAGAGAGTACTGTTTCCATTTTTCCCTGATGCTCTTCAATTCAAAGAACTGTAAAACCCAAGATCCTTCATTGCAGAGACAGGATGGAAAGAAAGGTTTTCCACTTGGAGCGCCATATTCAGCGCAGAACCTTTGCCAGACTGCAACTTCAAATTCCAAGTTAAACATTTTTAAACAAGGGATATCATGCTGAGTAGTAAGCGTGCTGAATTTGAATGTCAAAAAGACAGAAAATTGCATGTTTTCAACTCAGACCAGAATATAAATGGCAGTAAAGCTTTTTCAAGAATTTGCACTAAAAAAACCGCACTGAAAAACATCTTGCTGTACTATGTTTATTCATACCGCAATGCTTGTACTCTTCGTAAAGATGCAACAAGGTCCACACACATCCCTGAAATTCATTGCACCTCCTTTCTTTCAATCGTATTCAAAATCTTATGATTTCCTTTTTCACATGTATGAATTTTAAAACAAAGATCCCTCCCAGTGAAAAAAGGAAAACACCTGAACCTATCCGTGAAAATCCACGAAACCCGTTCAGAGGAAAGGAGCATCTCTGTTCCCTTCCTGGCTCTTTGGCCGATCTTCTGTTTAGCGGCCTTTCCCTGAAGTGAGCGGTGAACTCCATGCATTTTACCTCCCGCCAAGCAGGTGAAGTCACGCTCAGAGGTCTATAGATCCTGGCAAGGAAACTGGCTCAGGCGCAAGCACAGGAAAAGCAGCAGATGGTAAAGTTAAAAATATTCCCAGAGAACGACAGCACCCCCTATGCTACCGGATAATAGAGAGGGGACCGCTGCTGCTCGCAAGGCCCCATCAGCCACCTGCTCGGACCATTGGAAATGAAAACGCCCTCCCAAAGGAAGAGCAGCAGGGGAAAAGCTGTGAAGCTCCGCTCCGAGGTCGGTGGTGCACGCACGCAATGCGTTGCAAAGCGCACCAACTCGGCAGGGCAGGAAGCTGGGGAACGGCACTGCAGAACCATCAGAGTTCTTATCTGGTGTCATCTTTTGAAATCACCTTTATTTGCCATCCTCTGAATAGGAAACAGACTTTACTGATGGAATTAAGAGGTGTGCCAGAGAAGAATATACTCCCTCCTCGCCTTTTTTCTTAGGGATTTACCTTCTGGAAGGTGACATATGGAAGCTGCGCAAGCCTAAGCCTTGAGGGACCTGCATTTCTTAGATGTTGACCTTCCACAGCAGGAAAATAACAGGATTTAATTTCTCCTAACAGGAAGCGGTTCTTCTCAAATCAAGTAATGAACTTTTCAACCCTTCTGCACATCTTTGAAAGCAAAAACAAAGCTCTAAAAGCAAATAATAGACTCAATTTGAAACCTGCCAAATTGCCTACATCTGGTTATTGCTCAACATCTCTGGTTAAAATGCTTTATTTTGCTGGAACTGTTTTATAGAACTGACAAAATGTTGGAAATTTTAAAATAACTTGCGTTCATGTATGAAATGATCACAGCTGCGCTACCTAATTCCACAGGAACACTGCCTGGAGAGACATTTCTACAGGCTGCCAATCAGCAATTGCTGTAAACACCCAGATGGCTAATTTTATCACAGGACACAGAGGCTGAGGCTTACAGTGCAGCTCTGCTTTTTACTGCTCGCAGCCACAGCGAGGCGCCCAGATAAAATGTCGAATTCCTAAAGTCACAGAGAAGCATGAGGTGGAGATAACCATGCCCCTTCTGACCCCAGTCACCCTCATCTCCAGCACAGACGGTTCAACTTGCCTGTTTTGTGGCACCCAGAAATAGCTTCCTGGCTGGAATAATGTTGTCAGCAGATACTTGTGCTTATTTACCCTTCCAGTACAAACAAATTCTTAGTATCTGTGCGCTATTCACAACAGCCTGGTGACCTGTATTAGTCAATTTGCTTTGCTAAGACCAGCGCAGATCCAAAGTCTGTACTGAGGTGAATATCTCAAAACATCACAGGTCTTCTCAGATGGACATTTTTGTCTACGTAAATATCTGCATCATTACCTTGGGGTAGATAGAGGAAAATTAAGGCTCCCCACCATGGACCACTCCTGTATTGCACAGAAGAAATGGATTTCCAACATGTTTAAAAAAATAGGTAAAAATGGTTTCTGATAGTTTAAGCAAAAAACCCCAAGAAAAATATAGCTATAGGTAAACTAAAGTATGAATACGTTTGGTGAGTGTAGATGCAGCTCTTGGATAATGTTATTCACTGCATGAGAACCAAGATTTTTGTGATTCAACAAGCTTTGAAATCTCAGTGCACAAAACCTGGGTTTGCCTAGCGTACCTATCAAGCCAAGAGCACCAACTCCATTAGCATTCCAAACTATCGGAGTATTCCAGTTGCAGCAGGTGACAGAGGAAGCAGCGGTCTATCGTCATTTCCACCTCTCCCTGCCACCCCAATGCTACCACGAGAAAATAATCCTCAACACAGTATTCTTGATTGCCTCTGAACAGCCAAAAATCAGCTGCGAGGTGGGTCATTTACTGTCAGTTTATGGCTGCTCAAACAGACGGAGAGATGGGAAGGGAATACTCTATGATCCTCACCCTGAGAGCACGATCAAGCTTTCCTAGAACAGGCACTAACTGTGAAACTGGCAAGACCCCAATCCTGTTCAGGTTGATTTTGCTTGCTGTGCTGCAGCCGGAAGAGTTCTGCTACCCAGCTGGTTTGGTAGCTGCCTCTCATTTTTCATTGGTTTCAAAGCTGCATTTGAATATCTCCCCGCATTGTTGTGACAGTACAGTGGTGCTGAAGGGAAAACCTGTCGGGTAACTGCAGGGAGTTTCATTTTATTTGGAATACTTGGGAAGAAATCACAAACATTTCAGTGTTAGGTCTGTTTTCTTGAAATTGCCAAAAGAGGTATTTTGCTTCTACATGTTTCAATAAAAAAGAGAACTTTCAACAGAGGATTACTGTTCAAAGAACTAGCTGTTTCCCCTACATTGTCCAAACAAATTGCATATTCAAAAAAGGAAAAGCAACTCACCAAACGTAGATACGTAAAGGGCTGTTTACTATAGCCCCTCATCTAGGGTCACCACACCTTGCATATTTCTAATAATTTAGGGATTCACTCTTGAGACTGGAATGAAGTCTTTGCTTACCTTTGGATTAGTTCGCTGCTGCAGTCTTCTCTCTTCCCTCTCTCTCTGCAAGCGCTCAAATTCTTCCCTGATTTCAGCTGGAGTTCTCTTCCTTTCCACAACCTGCTCAAAAAGAAATACAAACCAAAAGATTACAAGAAAGAGGACGTTCAGGGTGTTGCATTGCTGATGGCATGGAGGTCCGCTGACCTGGTACGCTCTAACACATTGCCCCTGCTGCTGCTGTAAGCCACTCTGCATGAATTTCAGTACTCAGGGTTTGGAAGCAAACACCTGGGCCAGATCAAATGGCAGGCATGAGAGAAAACCCCATGCTTTGAGAGAAGGAAAAATGGTCTTGTTATTTCTATTCCCTTCACAAAACCAGGACAAGTAGCTTTCAGACCACAAGATATTGCAGTGCAGCTATTACCAACAGCTATCCGTTAACTCCTCTGCTAGGTGTAGACACATAGATAAGAACGACTGAAAGCGCCTGGCCTGAGGTAAACTGATTAAGCAAGAGTTTTGTGATTTTCGGCGACACTGATTCACATCTGTTTACTTTACATGTCTCAGGGAATGAGGGTTTTAAACAGGTACGGCGCTCAGTATGGACAGAAAGAGTATTGGATTGGGCTTTTCAAAATAAGATCAAGTCTGCCACAAGCAGCTCAAAAATGTCTGTTAGATGCTGCGACTGCTCCACATTTCTTGCTACTGACTCCAAACCTGACCTTGGTACTGACCTGACCCAATGCAATACGATTCTGCAGGAAGCAGTGTAGTGCAATCCACTAAGACTGGCAGAGGCTAGCAAGGAGACTTAACAACAGGAAGCCAGGAATGCACAAGTTCTTTTTGAAAGCCCGTAAAAACTGAACAAGTAAAAAAACCAGCCACAAAAAGCACAGAAAGAAAAAGTAATTTCAAACTCAGAGGGTAGTTGATGCTGAAAAAAAAGTTTCAGATGAAAAAGATGAGACTAGATGGACAATAATGACGCATTTGTCTCAGACAAAGATGCTGCCTGTCATGGTAATATCCTATTAGGGAACTCTGAATGTCAGGTTTATTGTTCTCTTGTCAAGTAAAAATCCAAAGTATTCTTTGAAAATCCATCATAGTTTTTCAGCAGAGACAAAGAGAGACAGAAATAACTAAACAAGGATGCCTTCAAACAAACAAACAGGCATTTATTACCATCAAGGTGTCACTGCAGCTTGATACAACAAGAATATCAGATAAAGGTGGGTTTAGTCAATTCCACTGGCCATAAGGTGCTAAATTTCTCTCACCTCCCATCCTTCCATTTCCAGTCCTCTCCTCCCATATATGTCATAGATGGCTCTGGTCTGTGGATCACTAAGCACTGCAAGTTAAAACCAAAAGAGAGGAGAGAACTCAGTTTTTGGTCTTCTCCTTGAATTTCAGACCAACACACTACTGTTATTTGGAATTCAAGCACAGATCCTGGAAACATGTTCTACAATTGCATCCAATTTTTATATTAACTCCCTTTTACCTTTCCACATGCTTTATTAACAGGACACACTGACTTTTCCCCCCAGCAAATTCCCCTTTTTTTTTTTTAATCAAAAAGTGAAAAGAACACAAGAGAGACACGCGGACTAACTGAATATGCAGCGGGGTTTTTTAATATTGCTTTCTTTGACTGAAGGGTGACATAAGCTCCTAACAATAATGGGGTTATTAGCAACTCAGTGATAGCAGTCCCCGGAAACTGTCTGAGGAGGAAGGACATCGACCTCTGTCCAGCTGCCTCTGGGTGTGTGTATTAAGGCAAAAAGAGGCTTATACTAGTAATTGAGCTTTGATTTGAACTACTTGAAGATTATTGAAATTGCTAAATGTCACAGGCAGATACTACTTTTTACAAATTCTGATAAAATAAATCTTTTGTTGTGTGATATTAAGAGATGGAAGACTAGGGGGAGAAAATAGGCAGGAGGTGGAGTGGCTTATTTTCAAGATGTCAAAATTTTTGCTTGTAAAATATTATGCTCACATTTGGTACTAAACGAGCAACAATTTACATGTACGTTGCTACACAGAGTCAAGCAAAGCCATGGAATTCAAAGGGAAAGCTGACTTTAATGTAAGACCTACTCACCACATTAAAATGAAATTATTGAAACATCCTGAGTTTTTATTCCCCACATCATCAATGTAAGACCTTCACTGTTCTCCCCAGCAAAAGCTTCCATATGCCCTAATGCCTAACTAGGGACAATGCAAAAGGCTCCACCCATGTTCAAGTCTAACTGGAAGAAACAAATGCTTATCAGTCAGAAAACACGAGAGTAAGAGAAAAAAATTAGCTTACCTTTGAGGTTTAATAGAAGAATATTTATTCATCGCTTTGCCTTAGTTTCCCTTTAGGCTACAGGACCAGGTATTTAGTTTGCTGTGTTGTTTTTTTAATGCAGAAGAGTCCTACCACCTTCCAATCCATCTGCATTCTAGGTGCTTCTTACCACATTTCCAAAATGCTGTAAGCTAATTCTAATAAATCACTGCCTTGTGCCTCAGTTACACTATGTATTACCTATGGTGACACCAGGATTTAAGTAAATGTTGGCTTAATTCAGAATATTTTTAAAGGGCTTTGGCATCCTTGGATGAGAAAAGAACTGTAACTACTATTTACTACTACTCAGTCTTAGCATATGGAAGAACTTGCTGAAGAACAATGGAGACCGCAACTAAGTGACAGAGAACAGAAACTCAGGATGCATCAATTCAAAAGTAAAATATGACATTGTCTTTCTGTTTTTCAGTCTCCACTCTCTCATGGGAGAGTCTTTTCAGAAGTAAGGGAAGTGGTGAAAAGATTATCTACAGATGCAGGAAATAAGACAGAGACTCCACATCTTGTTCATTGCAGAATTTATGCTGCATTGCTCCTCTGATTTACGGGACAGAAAGGAAAGCAAGCATCACTAAGTATCAGCAAATTTAATTATTACTTTGTAATAATTTATATCTTCTTCAAAAAGCACGAAGACACAGCCCTCTTCCTAGAAACCCCCTGAAAACTGTTTCTGCAAACTTCAGATTTCTGCTGACCTTCATAAGCTTGGTGAACAAGGTTAAAGAGCCGCTCAGCTTGCGTTTTGAGCTCTGGGTCTCTGTGCTTGTCTGGATGGTACAGCATACACAGCCGGCGGTAGGCAGCTTTTAGCTCTTCCTGAGAGGCCTGTGAAAAGCAGTAAAAATTAATTAAAGCACAACCAATGCTATTTAAAAAAGACCATTCTCAAGATCAGCCCTAAAAGAGAAGTCCATCAGATATTAAATTACACTACTTTTACTTATGCAAAATCAAGAATGGACTTTTGTTTCATTACAGAAATTAATAAAATGTTCAATTATGCACACCAGTATTTTCCACACTATTTACAGTGCGACAAGTAACAGCAACAGCTCATCAGTGTATACCCAGGTATAAAAAGTTAACTAAAAAAACCCCAACAAATCACAAACACCCAAACAATCTGTGTTCATACATTATTTTTGTTAGACAACTATTGTCTCCTCAATCCAATGCAGAAGAGCAAGAAAAAATAAAGCCACCTCAGGATAAAAACCACTTAAATCCAGAGATGTACATCGAATTCCACTCGTATTTCAATCTTAATCCCTCAAGTAAATACTATAACTATCAAAAGGCACTGACTTTCCACAGCAGTAAAGGTAAGTAATGCAAACCTAGAGTTTTCCGTTCATCCCTTCCCTGCTGCGCTCCCTAGCACCCCCCTGCCTGGACAGCAAGGGCTCTCTGTTGGGCTGTGAGAAAGGAGAGCGCATCGACTGCCCGCAAAAACACACGGCCCTGCAGCAGATGGATAACCAGAAGAACAGTGTGTTGCTAAATGCATCAAGAAAAAAAAAAAAAAAGCCCTGTTCTTTACCACAACCACTCTGGAATTTTAGATGGCACCTGGCCTCATTCCAAAGACACGTGGTGGAAACAGATTTCGGATGGCTCTTTCAGAATCAATAGAATAAAACCTCCGCTCCTTCCATTATCATCTCTCCGGAGAAAACCTCACAGCAGTATTATGTTTTGAGTCCAGACAGCCCTGGTAACTTCCCCTTTCTCACCTCACTCCTGCAACAGTCCTTACATTGCAGCAGCTGTCTGTTCCTTGGAGGCTGGTTAACACCTATTTAGCAGCGCAGTTGCCAAAATCAACCAGAACTTCCCAGAAAGGCACAGGTAGCATGCAGCGTCACCGAGCTACCAACTGGCCAGGCAAGAATCAATTCCTGGGGCGCAGGAAGCTGCTTCTCTGCACCAGGAGAAATATGCAGAGTAAAATAACCTAAACAACATGACAGGTACTCACTGGCCTCCTCCAAGCAAACACCATCCCTTTTGTCCCAGCCGGGGGTTACAACGGACAGGAATACAACGCCAGCAAGCGAGAAAGGGGCGTCCAGAAAATGACTTTCAGTAACAGACACAAATTCCATTTACTCTTAATGCCCTTCAGTGACGGAAGCTTTCACAGTTTCCAAGCTTCCACCATGGAAATAAAGGCCCTAAAAGTTTGTTTCTTAAAGTAACATCTTTTCCCTACTTGTGGTAAGGAGAGTGCGTTTTCATCGAAGAAACGCATTCGTTTGTGTACCAAAGCTAGAAACCGGTTCCATTTTGAGGACAGCTTAAAATAAATGTTTTCTCTGCCCATTTGTACTATGTCATGTTAACGTTTCTAAATGAAACAGCAAAAGGGGACCTGCCAAATTCGCTGGCCCCAAGACGGTAACGGTAGCTACAGACTAGCTCTTTTCTTTTTACTGTATTGTGCTTTCTCTGACATCGAATTTAAATGGACTGAGAAGGCAGGGGAACATATAGGCCTAAAATGGCATTCTTTAATCAAATTAATGATAAATGGTTTAATGTGCTATTGATTATATAATAGAAATGAGCAGTTTCATTTTTCATAAATGCCACGTTCAATAAAACGTTAGATTGGGCCCTTCATCATCATTGAACAGCCCGGGTCATTGGTTCAATATTTCATGAGCAATAGCCTCTTAGAAACCGCTAAAGAAATACTGACATCATTTCAGTTGCAGTGAAATACATAAGTCGGTAATAATCATATGTAAGTTACATTTTTATTACCAAAATTTCAGGCAAAATTAAAAGGCTTACCATCTCCCTATTTGGGGTTTAAATGGCTTCATTTAACATCTCAAACATGCCACCACATTTTTAGTGGACTGAAATCTATAAAAGATTAAACATCTATGTACACACATACATGAAAATCACTGCTGGGCAGCCTTACCCTGCTCATCGGGGCTGCAAAGTTCAGTGGTTAACTATTATTTTAAAGCTCAGCTGCCACATCACACAAAGTTGGCTCAGTGCACAGAAACGCGAGTTCACTGCATTCCACTGCTACGCAAAATAGTACTACTGAATTTAATTAGCAAGGGGTAATGAACAAAGCAACTACTACTCTCAGTTGGAATTACTCCCTCAAAGACCATTTTAACTTGGTTTCCAGCTCCCTGCTGTACCAAACCTGAATTTTCTGGTCTCTAGTGAAGAGCTGAAAGCCTAGTGAAGTTAACTATTAAGCCTTCGCTGTTAATCTCCCAAGCAGTCACAACCCGTGTGCCGTTCCTACCTCTTTCTTTTAACCTCTACATCTGCACACTGCTGACATTCGGGAGGGTGAATTACACAAGCTGTCGAGTGATCTGAAAGCACAGCCCACCGGCTTTCAACAGCCCTCGGGCTTGAGTCGCACAGAAATTTTGAGAAAAAGAGCACACTTTACTGCACGCATTAGAGAGTTGTGCAAACAGAACTACTGTCACACATCTTTCCTCCAGAAATGATTTCCACAAATGAGACACGTGAGACTGCCACCGAGGCCGCAAGTGCTGGCCTTACCTCCAAAAATAATTTTTTCAAAGCTATTAGACTGAATTGCTTCTAAGTCTTGAACTCCCATTATACGCAGCAGTACTAGTGCCGAAGAGGCCTTCTGCAGCTCAAATTGTTAACATGTAGGCCGTAGGCCGCCGTGCTTGAAAAGACAAGTCTGTTTTTACATATAAAAACATAGTATAGAATCACAGAATCATTTAGGTTGGTAGGTGCGCACGTACATATATTGGTTGGTAGGCATACACATATTGCTATTGCATTTGATGAAACAAACTACAGCACAGCCTATACATTTAGATCTTTGGTGAATTGCCTAATTATTACTATTAAAGAAGCAGTTACCTCCCATTAAGTTCCAAACTGTTCTGGTGCGACAAAACTGCATCAGTTAATACCCACCTATTCTTAAATGAAATCGAGGTCTATTGACCATCGCTTTTTTGATGAGTGGTGTTTTGCAAAAAACGTGGGTGTTTCCAATTTGGAAACATTTGGAAAGTCCACACAGCGCTGATTAAAAGAAGAACGAACACGCGACCAGAGAAGTAAGTACATTACATATACAAGTAAGATAAGAAACAAGCATATTACGTACCTAAGTGGGGAGAATCCTCAGACCAAGCTGCACCATACACTCTGCGACAACCCACCCAGCACAATTCCCTGCAAACCCGTCCGCCCCCCGCTCTCGCCCCCGCGCACACGGCCACCGGCGCCGCCGCTCCCTGCGGACTGCGGGCCTCCTGCCCCCGGCCAGCGGCTGCCTCAGCCCGGCCCGGAGGGCGCTCCCGCCCGTCGGGCCCCGCAGCGCCCGCGGCCCGGCCCGGCCCGGCCCGGCGGGCACCGGGGTCACGGCCCGCCCGGCCCCGCCGCCCCGCCCCGCCCCGCCCCGCGGCAGCGCCCGCCGCCCCGCCCGGCCCCGCCGCCCGCCGCCGCCAGGCCCACCTCCCGCCGCACGTTGAGCAGCGAGTAGTAGTCCTCGTTGTCCGGCACCTCCTCCCCCAAGGCCGCCGCCATCTTCCCGACCTCTCACCCCGCGCCGCCGCGCGGCCGGGCGTGGCAGCGTCGCGAGAGCGGGCGCGAGGCGCGGCGCCGTCCGCTGCCGCCCCCCCTAGCGGTCCGGAGGGCCGCCACCCCCGGCGGCGCGCGCGCGCGCGCGGCGGGGCCCCCTGCGCATGCGCGGCCAGGCCCCGCCCCAGGGAGCCGTGAGGCGAGGCGGGCGGCGGCGGGCGCGGGATGGCGCGGTGAGTGCTCGGCCCGGCCCGGCCCGCTCCGGTCCGCCGCGTCTGAGGGAGCCGCGCGGGATAGACGGGTCCGGTCGCGCCGCCCGGCTCGGGCGGGAGCGGCCCTGTGGCCCCCGGCGGTGACGGCCCGGCGCCCTGAGGCGTCTCTCCCGCCGCCGTCGCTCCGTACCCGCTCAGCCGCCTCGGCCGGGAGCGGACCGGCGGCGGTTGTGACAGGGCCGGGCCCCGGGCGGCCAGGGCCTCTGTCCGCCCCGTTCCTAGGTAAGAGGAGGAGAGGCGGTGCCGCCCGCCCTGCTCGCCGCCCTGCGGCGGGGCTCGTCCGCAGCGCTGCGCGGTTCGGCGGCGGCCGGGGGGGCTACGGCGGGACTGCAGCGCGTCCTCCAAAGGTGCCCAGAGAGGGGGTCCCGTAGCCAGGTTATTCACGGGACCAGTGGCCGCATACGTTGTCCTGAGGCTTCTTGCCTGGCTTAACGAGGATCATTTCCAAACCGTTTTGTGACCACAACGCCTTTATTTCAGGGATAACTCCTGGGTCTTATGAGGTTGACTTGCAGAGGTTACATGAGAAACGTTGCAGCCTGGTACTACACAGTATCGTGAGGTCACATCTTCTGACTTGCACAGAATACGAAGGCGAGCAAAAGGTTAGAGCAGCAATGTTAAACCTACCTGCACAGAACAGCTCGCAGGGAGTAAAGTGTGGCTAAACCTTGTTCTCATTTGTCACCAGTATAAATCTGGAGCGATTTTCTTTGGTCAACAGACGTGCTTTGGCTTTTCACCACAGAGCAGAGAATATGACCCTAGAGCTTACGCTGTGTTGCCCTCCAAAGAGCAGGGAGTCTTGATGGTGGGTTAACTATGAGAGGGCACTTGCCAAGTCTTACCCAGTAGCAAAATGGAAGAAAATGCCCAAAAGTGTGGGGAGCAGACAGGCTTCCCGGTCTGTGCTTAACCTGTGCCTTGTTATAAAGCATGCTGGCAGACAGACTGGGTGTTTGTTGGCATTATTGCTGTGATAAGGCAGCCAGGAAGAAAAGTAAGGCCTTTCCTGCTCATGGTCAGATGTTCCCCGGTGACTGGATCTGCTGCTTGTCTAGGGGGTGCTGGATTTTAGAGGACTGCTGTCCTCAGAGGAGCTTTTGAAAGACCACTCATGAACACCAATACAGTCTAGTGTGAAGCTGAAACTGCGTTTTCCCATTCCTAAGCTCAGCTAATCTGTTTCAGATTTTATCTTCACGTAACTTTTGTTTGAAAACAGGAATGTTTTAATATTTAATAGGTTTTTTTCTGATCCAAAGGTAGTTAACAAGGAAGTATTGATCGTGTCATAGAAGTTCCTCTGTGCTCATAGTAAGTGAGATGCAGTGCTTGGAACGAGAGGTCCACAAAGGCTCACTTTCTGAGAAATGATATAGAAATGGGTCTGTTTTACAGGGAATCACCTGGCAGTGTGCTTCTCCTGAATGAACCCACCTGCTAGACTCATTGTTTTTCACATGGTTTAGGAGTCATTGAGTCTGTGCAAAAATGCAAAGACGACTGGAGTTCTGAGGATGTCAGCTGCTGTGGCAACATTATTTCCCATGGATTTTGGTCCTGTTGTAATTGTGCTCTTTTTCTAACGTGGTTTGGGAGTTGTGCAGTCCTCGGGGATGTTAGTGGCAGAGTTACTGGGAATCCTTCCCCGTACCAGATTGATCTAACACTTTCCTGAAAGACACAGCTGCTCGTTGCCAGCTCTGGCCGCTGTTCCGCATGCATCACAGATGATTCAGGGGAATTTTTTGGGAACAGTCCACAGATGTCACATCTTGGCAGGGAAATATAGGAAGAGAGAAATATGACTTTAGGGAGCTAAATATGAACTGTGCTTTCTAAGCATGTAGAGAGAGCTCTTTAAACCCTAAATTATAACAGAGGAAATGTAACATCTATGGCAAAAAGCAGTTGGGGGGGGGGGGGGGGGAGAAAAAAAANTGATTTGCCAAGTTTTGGTTCAGAGTGCAGTGTTCCTCTTGTCCACGTCGCTACTCGCAGATTCCTGACACCACAAGAAAGCATCGTGGTGCTGGGTGGGATGCGATCATTGCAATGAGAGAAGCAGACCCCAGGAATCAGATCCTAGGTTTAGCTGGCCTGTGTGCTGTCAGACATGTGGCACTGCAGCTTCTGCTCCAGTGTGCGTAGTGCGCTCCTTTTGCAACCTGTGAGTAGCCTTGCTAGTGTCCTGATACAGCTCTGGTGTTTTCCAGCAGTCACAATCTACTGGTACCTCTCTTCCTCAGACGTAGTTGGTTGGGTTCGTTCTTAGAGTGGACTGTATGATCCATGGAAATATAAGAAACTCTTATTGTTACTTGTTGTTTTTTCTAAGCTTTAATGTCCTACATTTTTTATAGACAGAAAAGAAACTATGTGCTCTGTTTAAAAGACATTGAGCCCACACCCAGAAAGGGAGTTGAGCATAATGATCCTGAACATCACCATTCTTAGCTAAGGTGTCGAGTTTGTAAACTCGGCTTAGGTGCTTGCTCTGGATAAGCAGTGGGTATCGGAATGTGCTCGAAAGGGTTTTCAGGAGGGTCCTTCAGGAGGGCTTGCGCAGTGCTTGGGCACATTGGAAGGGTGTGTCTGAAGTGCCAGCGTTTCTGAGCTTAGGCACCAGGGAACAGTGCTGCGTGGTGAAAAAGGGGGCAGCAACCTGCCAGTGTCCCTGTCTGGAAAATTTGGTTTGGAGCTAAAAGTTATTTTTTTTAAGCCAAGGGAAGCATCTTGGATGCTAGTGACTCCTCTACAAGGTGCAGAGGTGTTCCGGAATTGATTCACTTCTGCTGCTTTAGAGCCAGAGATGACAGAGATTCCTTCCATCTACTGCATCTTTTACCTAAGCTAGTGGGCTGGATGGGGAACCATCTTCCTTAGTCTGGTGAGAGTGGCAAGTGACTGCAAGGAGGCCTTGTTTAGCAGATTTTCTTAGTAACTGGAATCGTGTAGTCATTGCTGGAAAATTGCCCCCGCACAAAGTGTTTTTGCTAATATTAACTTTAGTTCCATCTCAGCTCAATGGAGGGAAAAACTAGAAAGTGCCATAAATTCAGCCGAGCTTGTCAAAGCTGTCAAATTACTACCTGATAAAGCTCCTACCTCCTAATGATTACAGCCATCAGCCAGAGAGGAAATGTATGCCGATGGGGCTTTCGAGCGACAGCACCAGGGTTCAACATTGTTAGACTTTTAATGTAGTGTCATCTGGGGGCTCTTTGGCTTCAGTGGAGGGTGAAGCTCTGAGCAGAGTTATTTCTTTAAAAAAAAAAAATAAAAAATCCAAGGATGTAGACTAGCATACTACCCATCTCTTATCAGCCAGATTAATGCTGACTACTAAATTTTAGTAAAGGTCTTCTTTGGTCCCATTTGTTAGTATTAGGAGTCCATGGAGATAATGTCTTATCGCGTATAAAAGATGCTATTGATTTTCTGTTACTGTTGTCCTGAAATGTGCACAGTGTGTCTATGGAGCAGTGACAATCCTCCATCACTAGCTTTATGGGAAAAGAATGGTTATTGAATCTCTTCCCATAAAATACAATCTCTTTCTCTCTTCCAGAATTTGCCAGCCCCTGTGGGAGTCCCTCGTGTTATCTCTTTGAGAAAATTGATTTTTTTTGTCTCCGCTTTGTACACTTGTGTTTAGTTTTATTTTTAATTTGGCTCATGTGATATGAAATGAAGGCTTCCCTAACATTAAGTGTGCTTTCTCAGTGTTGTATTGCTTCTTTTTCATATAGATTAACACTTTCAGAATGTTTTAAAATAAAATAAAGATATTTGCTTGGCGCAAGTCTCTCTTGTTGTTGCTGGGAATTTTTTTGCTCTGTGTGAGTCATTGCCCTGCTCTTTCTTTCCAGGCAGGTCTGAGATACTGACAGCTTTTCAGCTGCTTACAGGTAAATTCAGGGTAAGTTTCTAGAGTCAACACAGGCTGATTGATTTTGGATGAATGACACCATAGTAGAGAACACAACTGGCAGTACTGTCTGCTCGAGGAGCAATGGTCTTTGAACTTGAACAGTGGCAAAAATACTCTGTCAAATTTGTCCTTTCCTCTGTGTAGCAAATGACTGACGATGGGACTTTTTCCTTTCAGGGAGGAAACGGCAACATGAATTCATAGATGATGAGTAGGATGCCAAAGCCAGAGATGACAGTGCTCTTGAAGAAATGCTGGGTAGAACAAAAAGGTAAAAGGAACAGCTAATTGAGTTTATTTTGAAGCCTGTGGGATGTCTTGTGGTACCTTCCCTCATGAAGCAAATGGCACATCCCCTCAAACCGTAGCTGAGTTTTCAGAATTCCCTCCTCCTCCATTTTGCATGAAGTCCCAGTGACGCCTCTCACTCCTGACCTGCTCTTTCTATGCTAAGGTCTTCCCCAAAGCTGCATTGTCCTGTTCCTAAACCCCCTGCGAGACTCATACTTTTGAATGTGTCCTTGCATGCACACGCTTGCAGGTCCAGCAGCCGTCTCATCCCAACCTGCAGCTCACACTGCCAAATTGGTCTAGCAATCACACCAGGTTGTCTGCTGCTGTGTTTCGTGATGAGAGCGAAAAGAGAAACAAGAGATGAACTCAACCAGTTAATTTGCAGCCAGTGCCATTCTCCTGAGGTGACGGTTCAGCGCAGCCATTGCCTGCACCGTCTTCTGACTTAAACCCGGGCAGATACGCACGGTTAAAATGTTTGAAATGCATTGCAAACGAGTTGCCTCCAGAAGGACTAAATTGCTTTCTGCTACTCTGATGCTTTTTACTGCATTTTGTGTTAATGCTGTTGGGATGCCCAAAGGAATCACTTCTTATTGGCTCTTTCATTCTGAGAAATTGTCTTTGTAACTGAGGCATGATAGTCCACTTGGGGACTTTGGGAAGTGAGAGGCAGATTTAACCGCACCTGCAGAGGTCCATGCAGTAGAAGGGCCTTGGTTACACTCATCCAATGGCAGCAGAAGTGGCTGAAGCAACTGACAAGAAGCAAGAATATCTTCATTAGTAACCTAGCTCTCCTTGGGATATTTTCATGCTTGTTTATGGAAGACTGACTTTAATCCCCCAAAAGTCGAAAGCAAACATTCTCCTTGAAATTGTTCCAGGTTTGTAGTAATTATCCGCGTGTTGCCCCCTGCCTCTTGGCTTTTTCTGGCAGCAAGCGTATGGGACAGAAGGGCATTTCTGTGGCAAGCAGAAGGTCTTGACAGTACAAGAAGCAGAATAAGGTGTGAATGTTGATATATGTAAATAACAGTTCTATTCTGCTGGAAGTGTCATCTTCAAAACAACAATGAGGGAGGAATTTGCTATAGTTTAGGTGTTGGTGCCAGTTTTAATTTTTATGTGCTTCAGCTGTTTCTAATCAAGACATGGTCTGTCACACAGAGCATTGTGCAGGGCAGGGTTAAGGCTTTTGAATGTGCTAACACCACAGCCTTTCCTGAAGATCATTAGTGCAGTTTTGACAGTGTCAGAAATTATTTCTTCAGGCTGATTCATATTGCTAGGAAATCTGAAAGATCCAGCAATTCCGTATGCGCACTAGGTGTCTGGGAAGGGAGACGCTGGCTTTCTGTTGACCTTTGGCACATCGTTGTTTCCCGCTAAAGTGCGTTTCTTGCAAGGGTATAGCTTAAACCAGCGCTCTCGGTGTCTTTGGATCCTTTCAGCCAAGTGCGTAAAGAGCGTGTCGTGGGGACAGCTCTGCATTAGGGCATGGCTTTCATCTGGTAGAAGCTGTTTTCAGGACACATAGAGCTTGCCAGAAAGCCAGCCAAAGGGTAAACACTGTGAAGATGAGAGACATATAGGAACTACAGATACCATTTTCCATGGAGAGCCCTCTGGATTTCGTGCAGTGTTGGTGGCTGGAAGCTGGGAATGTGTAGTCTCTACCAGCTCTTCTCTCTCCAAAATCAGCCCCCCACTTACCTCCAGTAGAATAGTTCTCTGAGAAGAAATCAACGACTTCTCCTGCTGTGTCAGTGAGAATATTATTTGGGCTCAATTCTATGGTTTGATTTTGCTTCTATTTAATAAAATACTTTCCTATTGTTGCCATGATAAGGAGCTGCTCTGGATGCTACAGGATGTCCTAAAATCCTTGTTATGTTTAGGCCACATGATGTCCTATGTCATATGGGAAATGTGACCTTGTTTGAAATATGTATAAATATCATGTGAAATACAGATTGTTTCTTTGAAATGGTTGTAACTTGCATAAGCTATTATATAGTTAAAATATATGATGATATAATTTTTAGTTTAATAGCACCGGACTTGAGAATTCAGGCATACTTAGAATAGTAATTCGCAAATTTCTGTTGTTGTCAATCCATATTCTGGGAGATTTGATAGTTTTGTTCATTCTTTTTCTGCGTATGCATATGTTAAGGCTGTTGGTGTATTCAGCTATGTCTATAAACTCAGATGTAAATCTGTTATGCTCTTTGAGTTTTGAAATCCTTCCTCATCAATCTGGAAAGCTTTAAGTCTGCTAAAATTGGAGTGCAGTCAGTGTTGGCAAGGAGCTGTGTCCTTACGGTTGTGCCGGTTCCCCAGAGCCAGGACTTGTAGCTGTTCCCTGTTCCTCCCGCTCGCAGTTCGGGGCCCTGGAGCCCAGCCAGCACAGCCCGGTGGTGGACCGCAGCACCCTGTGTGTCTGGCATCACAGCAGGCTGGGTGAAACGGAGAACAGGGAGGTTTTCTTCAGTATTTGCTGTGATTTTGACGGAGACCACTATATCCATGTTCTTTTACTATACTAAATGTTAGCTCAAGGAAGATGCGTGGTGCTATTGCTTTAAGGTGGCTAGGGGCCACTAGCTGTGCTCAGGATCGCCTCTGCCAGCTCCGGCATCACCGCACGTGCTGTCAACTCAGCAGTGGCTGGAAAGCTCAGATAGGACCAGATTTGGCATCAACATAATCACTTCTGCAGGCATTGTGCTTCAGATGTTGCCAACTCCTCGCTGTTTCTTCTCTCTTCCAGCACGTGGTATTTTATATGACCCTGAGGATAGACTGTTGCCTACTAGACTAGCTTGTGTTTTTTTGGTTGGCCCCCCCCCCCAGTCTTGTCAGCATTCAGGTTTTCAGTTGTAGGGGAGCACTGGGAAATAGGTATTCTATTTTGCTTGCTGTCCTGCTAACGCTTTAGCTTGCTGGAGTCGGTGAGAGATGGCAGCAGTGGGAGTTAGTGTGCTGTTAGTCATTCAGGTGACATGCTCTGATAGACAAAGCTCTTGAGCTAGTAAAGGAGGATGCTTATTTAAGAGAGAGCTGGATCCAGTTGTTCAAGGTTGTGTAGCCTCACCTTACCACTTGATGCAAATTCTCTTACTCAAATGCAGGTGGAGCTTTTCAAAGCACCTAATATTATGTTCATGTTTAGCCTGTCTTGAAGCATACAAGAAAGGAAAGTGAATCACTGACTTGTATGCTTTGATCTTAAAGTTCAGTATTATTCCTTATCTGTAAGTGGTTTGTCAGACAAAATTTCTTAGTCATTGTATTTGAAGATCTCACCCTCAATGTCAGAGGCAAAGCAGCTGGAGGACATGCAGTTAGAATTCCTCCATCTTTGAAATATTTGATTTGGCATAGACTATTTAATGGACCCATCCATGTGTTTCAGTAAGACCGTATCACGTATCAGTGGCTGTTACTACAGTTGTTGTTACTAGAAGGTAGGGCTCCAAGGCCTTCTGTTTTTATTTGTGGGGTTTGGTTTGTTTTTTTCCCCCATGAAATTGTGGATGTTTTTCACTAGTACGGATTAGTTCCTCAGATGAGCCATGGACAACATTTCACTGGAGCTGTGGGTGTTTTACTCCAGATACTTGCTTTGAGCAAGCTTGCTATGAGCCATACAAGCACTTTTTGTGCCGATAAACTTTCAGTATCGCTACTGAGAACATAAGTTGAAATTTTGATTCTGTGGAAGTTATGATGAGTATATTAATATCTACCACATGATTTGTCTGCTCCCAACCATACTCTTCTTAAGTAAAAATTCACCCTTTTTGAATAAAAGCTGGCAACTGACTGGCATAAAATAAATGAGGTATTTTTAGAGACAGACAGTGTAGCTTTTCCCATAGTAGATGGTGGATACCTGCCACTAATGCACCGCTCGCTTTATGGGATTAGTGTGGCTAATGAGTTGTTTATAATAGTTCAGTAAATAAGGGCTTTTGTAGAGTCAGTGCACAAAGAGGAAAATGCTAAGAAGTCTCCATCATGATCTGGGATATTTTTCTTTGAATGCCATCACACCAGTTATTCCTTGTAAAGGATGAAGAGTGTTTTCAGCATTTCTTAATCATTGTTGCCTGTAGAAAACTTACTTTTATTGGAAATACCTACCTGGCCACTGTGAACAAAAATTCCTCAGGGAGAAAACCTGTCATTGATTGAGGTACAGTGACTCTAACTTCAGTAAGCACAAGGTTGTCGTGTGCCTTATTTTCCCAAAGAAGTGAATGCTTTGGGATTAATTAAACTCCCTTCATTCTATACAGCAGTGTAGCCTGCCTTTTATGCATTTTAGTCTTGCACCATATAAAAAGTCAAATATGCTATCTGCATGACTCCAAGATAAAAGACTTGGGGTTAAAGGTCCTTACGTTCTTGAAGTGAGAGAGACTTGAAGTGCATGTCACGTGACCCAAAGCACTGGCAGTTCAAGCACAGAGGTGTTCAGCTGCAGTTCTTAGACTCTCCGCAAAGGAGAGAGCTCTGTCTTTCTCAGTCCATCTGGAAATCTTTGTTGATGAAGTGTCTCCTACCTGGTGCTTTCTACAGGCCTTCCACCGTGTGCAGTTTGCATAGCGTGTTTCCAAATAACCATTATATGCTACTAAAACCCTCTTGGTTTCGTTGTTTAAGCCTCTCCCTGTACATAAGCAAGCCATGCAGCCTGTTCTGGGCTGTTTGTGTAGCATTAGTACTACTCCTTAGCTGCCACTGTTAGAGGAACAGGCTAACAGATGCAGCTTGCCCTGTCTAAGAGTGGCCGGTCTGATGTGTACATCCTGCTTTCAGAGTTGCAGGCTGGTTTGCGGCTGCACGATCCACGTACGAGAGGAGAGAGCGCTTACAGAGGGGAAGGGCAGTTTGAGTCAGGTGTCTGAAAACACTTGAGTTCAAAACAGACCTGAGGCACAGTTCTTGTTTTAAGAAGGTATCTTTGCATGCCCAGTGTATGCCTCACTGTTCACCTTCCTCATCGCTGTAACTGCTGTCTGACCCGGCTTGAACTTGAAGCAGGTGCTTCTCACCCTATGCTTAGTTTTCCTGGGTATCCAGTCAGGTGACTAATGGTACTGGGTTTAAAGTTTTCAGATGTGAGAGGTTTAGATCTCTATGTGAGAGGTGTAAATCACACATTCAGGTATTGCTGGCATAAAGAGCCTTAGTGTTTTGGCACCTACCTTAATGAGAGTGAACATACCCCATGTGAGGAAGGGAGCAGGACAGAGCTCTGCGGGATTCCACGTGCAGGGAGCTTCCTGGTAATGATGATGCATACACAGAAGCCTTTTGCCTCTTGCATCTTAAATGGTGCACAAAAGGAAGCAATGTTTTCTGAGCAAACAAATGGCCAAGTGAGGTGGGAAATACTTTATTTCCAAAATTCTAGCATTATTATAGACAATGATAACCCATCTGTTAAAAGCAAGCCTTTACATTCTTTCTGATTTCATACCTGAAACTTTGTGGTTACTCTGCATAACTGGCACTCTCTGTGCTGATGTGATTGTGTCAGCTAACACTGGCCGTTGTAGTGAGCCAATTCCATTACTGGCATTTACACCTTTGTGTTCTTCATGCAAAACGTTGTTTGGATTGTGATGGGTGCTTGAGGTAGGGACATAATTTCATCCCCCAGACTTCCACCTTAACTGTAAGGGCGTAATGCCGCATACGCCAGAAGTAAGTGCAGTCCTTATATTCCTAATCGGCACTTAAATTCAGAGGCAGACCTTGCAGATTCCTCTCTCAAATGTGCTCTTCGGGCTTGTTATCCACTGCCATTGATCCTATACTAATTTCTATGGCTGAGATTTGTTTACGTTTTATACTTCTAGTTGATTTTTATCAATTGGTAATCCTACAGAAGGGTTAACTTCTAGTTTTAATACTATTATAAATCTACTTAGTTTTTTTTTTAAGAAGGAAGAGGTGTTATAAAAATAGACATTGTGCAACAGTAGGTCACAGGTTTTACGGTTTAATCGGAGATGGAAGTTGAAAGACATCATTGCAAGTATAAAAGCTAATTCCAATATTAATAGTTCTCTTACCATGTAAAAAGAAGTAATTTTATGCATAATTCTTTTCTTTAGGAGTGCTTGCTAATTTTGAATGCGTCTCCCACTCTAAGGAATCGGTGGAAGTTATTTTAAGCTGCATTTTATGATTACTATAGGTGAGTTGGTAGTACCTATCTAATCCTTGGGCGGTGCTATAGTGTTGCTCAGTGTTGCATGGCGAGGTCTTTTCAACACCATGAGAATTGCAAAGTTGCGGTCATTTGGAGCAAATCTTAAAATGAGCATGACAGGCTGTTTGTAGATGTAAGCACGGATAAAGAGAAGGTCGTGGACTTAATGTAAATATTCAGATGAGGTTATGCTAACTTGTGTTTTTCAAAGATATTGTGAATTGTTTCCCTGGCAGAAATAGCACTTTAGATAAACGTTAAATATAGACTGATGCTGTCAAAAAAAGAAAATGCATATCATTTAACACCAAAAGTGACATTTCATAAGGACCTTTTTCAATTTATAGTTCAATAAAAAGGGTAATCTGTGTAGGGATATTCTGTCCTTGCCTACAATTCTGCAGTTCTGACAGGATCGCGTTCCTGGTTTTACCTTCATACTGTCCCAGGTTGGAATACTTCATATTTAACACTCTGGGTTCTATAAATAATTGACGTGCCTGTCTTAGCAACTGCAGATCAGCAGCAAATGGTATTGTTGTTGAATAATAGGGTTCTTCTGCATTCTTTACTCCTTTACATCTTAATTTTCACTCTGCTACTGATAGCGTAGGAACTGATTTACTCCACTTCAGGAAAAAAAGTATTACTCTTCTAGTCCTTCAGGGGAGGAAGTTCAGGGGAAACTCAAGAACTCGCAAATTAAAGAATCTATTAAAGACTAGCTATTTCTGCATATTTTCTGCATATACTGTTTGTATATATTTCTCATTCTGAGCAACTCTTGTGGGTCATATGGGAAAGAATTGTTTTAATAGTTAGACAAGGTTTAGGCAAATCTAGAAAGAAAACTCTGCTGTGTAACTAAAACTAATGAGAAAATGTTAAAACAATCATTTGTGTTTATAAGAACTACTGTGTATCCTTGATGACAGACAAGAAAGGTTTTGTGTAATAAGGCATCGGACAGGCACCCAAGAGATAATTTTAGTAGCTGCACTGCCGTAGTACCACTGTAAGCAAGTCACAATTGATTCTAGCTTGTGATACTGGAATTATATTTCTATTTGGTTTATCTATTCAAAAATAATGATGAAAAAAGTCAGAGAAGTTCCTTCTCATTGTGAATTTGTAGCATCCCAATTGTGGTGGAGTGCTTTAAAGATTTAACATAATGATTTCAACAATAATGCTTTTTAATTGAAAGCGTGAGTGCTGTATTGTTTGTTAATGATGCTTCTGCATTACGCATACACAGAATAAATCACGGGAGTGTATGAATGAAGACTTGATTTGGTAACTCCAGGACAGGTTTTTGGGCAAAGGGCAGAGCCTGGGTGGTGCTGTCATCAGAAGTTCCTTGGGAGCAGACTGACTCAGTTAAATTTGACTTTGCCTCTGGCTTCCAGTTCCTGAATCTACGTGGCTTTGAACACCTCCTGGCTCTGTTACTATCATCAATTTCTCTTCCTTCATTCTCCTTTTGTTCTTCCATCGTCGTCTTCCATTACTCATTCGTGTTTTCAGTGCCTGAGGCTGACATTTTCATACCTTGGTGACTAAAGTTTGGCTCCTAGATCTGTATTTATTCAGTTAATATAGACAGCAGTCCAATTTCAGAGGACTTAAGTATCCTGGAAAATATATTTGTTTAAAAGTGGGAACAGAAATTTAGGAGCATACCTTTAGGGATCTTAGACTTAAACATACTTTCCCATTATTATTTGCTTCAACTATCGCTAGAGATGTGATACCAAACTAACCTGAAGATTATGCTATCTTGTACATGTTGAGGGGAAAATAAGTATTATGGAAAATGGCCTTTTCCTTAAGTAATATTGGTTACTACAGGGGTTTCTGCGCACGCTGTCAGCTGGGATTCAATGAGCTGGCGCTGCCACCTTTGTCGAGCAGCTTTTCCTGGCTGGTCCCGAGCTGGGAGCTATTCATCCACCACCCAGAGCAGAGCCAGCAGTGTGCCAACATTGTGCATGATAGCTTTGCGTTGCTGATTGTTTGTAGGATTTACACTTTCTTCTTGCTTCTTAGGTAGTAAATGCAGCTTTGTATACTAGCAGGGGAGAGGGGTTAGGATATGGGGGAAACACATTCCCAGAGAGCAGCAACCAGGCTATACAGCTTGTTACAGGCTAATGACAGCTTAAAAAAAAAAAAAAAAAAATTAAAAATAATCCTTCCATGTACCTTATTGAAGACTGCACTAAAATTATAACTGAGGCTACCACGGATGACAATCACATTACCTCCTTAAACTAAGTAACTTGATTGTCTTATTGTAACAGAAAGCAAAGAGAAATGTTCTGAATATACTGTAGGAAATTGTCTTTACTAAATCTAGCCCAGCATTTATGAGCGTTGTATATATTATTTGATTTTGCCAGAATTACATAAGCGGGGGGGGAAATTGTTAACATAAGTTGACTACCAGAGTAAATCACAGCCTAATTATTCTTTTTTTCTGGCTAAAATTAGAATTTGATATAATGGTCAATAGACATTTTCTTTAATTTTTGAGATATAATTTCTAATAGCTAATCCAAACAAATTGGAGAAAGTTGCTGCAGAATTGAAAAAATAAATTATCTGAATTTTATGGTGACTTACTGGTAAATCCCCTTAGTTGGAAGCTTTAATTTACCTCATATTTCAGTTTTTTCCCCTCTAACTGGCTTATGGGTGTATATTAGAGCAAAATAATTGTTATTTTCTTAGTGCCACCAGGGCGCTTGGAGCATGAACCAAAGTGAAGACAGAACCTGGCCAGTTCTCACAGGGAAGTAAAGGACTAAGGACCGCAGAGGGAGGAAGAGCAGGGCTTGTGGCAGAGGCAGCGTGCTGCAGTGCACGGCGTGGCAGGCGTTCTCCTGTGGCGTTGCTGGCTGCAGTGAAATGCTGGAGGTTGGCACCCACGTAAGTCAGTTCTGAAGCTGTTTGACGTCTAACCAGAACAAATTGGGCTCCAGCTTTGCAAACCCCCAGGCGGCCACTTGTTTCCCTTCTGGGGTCGGTGTCAGTGTAGAGGAGCAAAGCATTTTTGCCCTTGTTCTTGGTTAAACAGGTAAATACTGGGTTTCATGTTGAGGCTACTGGCTTAAATAGCTACAAAAACTTCATGAGGCTTTGCACAGCAAAAACATCTTTTCTCCAGGGTCTATTAAAATGGTTTGGGCTCTGGAGTTATGCTTCAGTTTAGTCTGGTGTACATTATGTATAGCTAACAGAGTTTTACTAGAGATTATTTGAAAGTAGTGTTTGTATTTCTAAGGGAAATAAATGGGCTCAGAACTGCAGAAGGAGCGGGGAGAAGAATGTATCCAAACCCCAGAATACGGAAGATGACCACGTTCAGCCTCCTGCTAGGGTAGTATGCAGTTTCATCCATTCCGAGTGTAACCAGTATCTTTAGTTCCTGGTAATGTATATTCTTCAACTTCCACGCGTCATTTTGGGCAAGTTATTTGGGTGGCACAGCCCTAAACAGAGTGTGCTTCTATCGAGAACCTTTCTGAAGAAATGCGTGTTTTGGGATAGTTGTCTGTTTTTGATGAACTTGGGAATTGGCAGTTATGCTTCACAAATGCAGTAAAGGATTGTGAAGTAACAGTGGATTTATACCTACACATTGAGTTGGCTAAGTCTTGGGTTTATTCCTAGAAGAAACAGCTTTTGGTTCTGTAAGTGGAGAGAGGAAATGGCAAAACCATTTCATTTCTATCATTGTGAGGGGAGGGGGTTTAAGCATCTCTATTCATGCTTTTAAGAGTATTTTTGTAAAAACACTTGGCATTCCTTGCTTCTAAATCATGGAGTAACTTTGTGCAAACAATTCAAAAGAAGTGGGGTTCCAACATTGTCATTATAGCTATTAAAACTGTCTGAATTGTTTTGCTTTTTGATGCTTGCCATAGCAACGGTGGATGTATAATTTGCTGAATATCCATAACAGGATATTTGAATGTATTCTTTACAGTTTTACTTCTGCATATAACTAAGCATGCCAAATCATCACATTAACCCAATTAACCGAGCCAGACCCACATCTGCCATGGAACGACAATGAAGATTTTATTGTAAAGAACTTCATATTTCCCTTCCCCCTTCACAAAAAAACCCAAACACTGTACATCAGAATAGCAGCAGCTTTTATCAGTATGCTGTTAAAAATTATTCATGATTCAGGCTGCAAAAAAGCCTGGCACATCTACTTCCTTGCCGCTTATCAGCTGGAGGTAGCTCTGTGTTTGTGCCCCTAGAAAGGTAAGAGCGAGTCAGTTTATCCTGTACCATACATGCACAGAATCTTTTGTGGTTCAGTACCTCCGTGCCTTAATAACCATTAGACCTTTGATTTTTAAACAGTGGGGAGCTGGGAAACTTGAAAGATACCGGCAGCACTTCAATTCAAATGGCTTCTTTCTTATCATTTTATTGCACAAGGAATTAAATGAAAATATTTGGGACTTTGCTGGCATGTTTGATGAAAAATCCATGTTCAAATAGCACCCGTAATATTACATAGATCACATTGCTGTAATAACCTATATGCTGCTCTTAAAATTATTTAGGGTTTCAGGTATATAAGATTCAGTTTATTAGGGTTTTCTTTCTCCTGGTAGAAAAACTTATGTTGAGGAAGAGAATAATAAGTTCATTAGCCACATGTAGCAGCGTTCATACAGTACTTCGATAACCCCTTAAACCTGCCTGACTTCTCCTCATCCACACTAACTCTCATCGCCTTTACGGACCAGGAAGGATCTAGAAAGCCAGACAGTGCTCCCGAAGACACTTCATAGAGCAGGTTGCACGCTCCCGTAGAGCCAAGGTAGGTTGTGTCAGTTCTGGAAGCAGAGCTATTACCAGGCAGTGCAGTGGAAGTGCCTCCTTCCCCAGACTGTAACGGCTGAGAGAAGGCAGCTGGCGTCCTGAACAACCTTGTCAATCAGACCACATGGACCTCATTACTCTAATGAGCCATGGAAGCACATAAGGAACTACTTGAGCTTTGGAGAGAAGAAAGAGATGGACACTCTTGTGCACACATGTAGCTGATTTTGCATTTAATTATGTTTCTGGGTGATCTCAAGGTCTAACCCCATGTGGAGTACCTTATGGTTATTTGTTCTCAAGGGTGTGTAAGTGAATAATGCAGTGAGGGCTATGACCGAAATAAACGTTTGGGCCCATCTCCCTGAAAAGAACGGAAAGACTGACTGTGCAACAGTTGCTCTCAGCGTACATGGGAGCGGCCTGAGTTCCTGCTGGTGTTTCAGCCACAAGCACCGGTGTCTGCAGAACCAAATCCAAATACGTCTCTGGCATTATTGTATGTGGTAGCAGAGTGAGAACCTTTGTAACTCGGAGATGCGTTAGCACCACCATTTCTCTCATCTCCTTTTCGTTGTGTAGTCTTGGCTGAATATCCACATGGAGGCTCAAGCCCCTTCAGAATACCAGCCTGACATTAATCTTGGGCAGGAGACCGACATGCCAGGAGATAAGATGGTTCGGAGGAGAGAGGCAGTGGATAGGATTGGCACTCTGAGGGCACCGCAGGCTGTGCTGCCTGGCTAATCCCAGTGCCCGGTTCTTGTTGAGGAAGAGCTAGCAAGGCAGGTCTGTCCGCAGGGGGCAGACACCGGCACCTGCCTCTCTCTGTGGAGCGCTGGGGATGGGTTCGGTGTGGGCTAGCCCTCCTCTTAGTAAGATGTCACCTAAACATCTGATACTTGCTTCAGTAAATTGTCTTCCATCTCTTAACTGCAGAGGGATACCTATTTTAATCTAGAATTCTTTTTTTGCCATAATGCAAACTGTGAGGAGCACCAGCTGTAGGGCCACCTCCTGTCTCTGCTAGGCGCACGGGTCATCTCGGAGGGATATGCCAAGGGGAGACAAAATTCCCTAGAACTTATCAAGAAAATGATAGTTCTTTGCCAGATTCGCAACTAGAAAAGTTTCCAGCATATCTTGAACAGCTGAAGGAAACAATTATCATAGCTGGTCCTGTAGCTGCATTAATATTTGTGTGTATTTATAGGACAGAGTATACTAGATTAGCTTTGTGACCGTCGGGAGTGAGCCTGTCATTCTAGAGCCTCCTCTTCAATGTGCCTTTCACGCTCCATGAGATTAGCAGCCGCTGAAAATAGGAAAAAGGAATTTTCCTTTCTTCTGTCTTAGAAGAGACCCATCACACTGTACTCCTCTTTGGTCTTGGCTTGGAAATGGCTTCGGTCCTTAGCAAAACCAGAGCGCCAACAGGTCTTTTTAAAGAAGTTCCGCTCTCATGAGGATCTAAGGGAAAATATCCTTTTTGGGTGTTTAGTCTCACACATCAAAGGAAACAACCGTTTCAGTCTTCATTTGCATTGTGCAGGCATTAGATGTGGTCCAGTTACACGGAGCTCTGCTTGAGAGGGCAGAAGTGCCAGTAATCTTCAAGCTTTGACGGAGGCGGGGACAAAACTCAGCGGGGCAAAGAATGTATCACTCTTCCAGGGCACTTTCCGTTTTTGAAAGGACAGAGCGATTTGCTTGTTTTCTTGGGAGACTTTACAGCACAAGCTCCTCGCCGTCCCGACCCCACGGCGCCGGGCTGTGTACGGTGAGGGACCCGTAGAGCCGCACACCGCCGGCCCTTTCCTCGCAGGGGCGGTCCCGTGTGACCCGCGGGACAACCTCAAACCGCGCACGTCTCGTGGGTGACGGTAGCCGGGTTCCCTGCAGGTCACAAACCCTCGCCTCGTCGCCTGCCGAGAACGGCCACGCTCAGACCGCCCCAGCACGCCCCGGCGGGGGAAGAGGGCCTTTTCCGCAGCAGTGGAAAATGGGGGGAACGGCCTTCGCAGGCCCGTGGCTGCTGTTGGGGGGGGGGGCAGGGAGGGTGGGGTGCGCCCCCCGACCCCCGCAGCTTTTGGGGTCCGACCAGAACGCCTGGGGACACGCGGATGCAGCACTAGCGCCATCAAAAGGTGGTAGAAATCACTGTGTTTCCAGACACCCCCTTTTTTAAAAACCATCCTTGACAAATCTCCCAGCGTGAGGTTTTGTTCGCTCGCTTAAGGGAACACCGCAGCGTCCGCCTGTCCCCTCGAACGCCGCGGCTCCTGCGCTCTGCCGAACGGCCGCTCGCCGGGGGAGGTGGTGGCCGTGCCGCGGGCCCCCTCCGCCCCCCGGTGTCACCGCGGGGCAGCCGGCAGCGGCGGCGCGTTGTGTGGCGGGGCGGCCGCTCGCTGCCGGCCCCGGGCCACGCGGCTCTCGCTGCGCGGGGGAAGGGGCGGCCCGGCGCTACCGGCGGGGCTCGGGCCGGGCCGCGGGGCTGCCCCCGCCGGGCGGGAGGGGCGGGGCGGGCGCGGGGATTGGCGGGCGCGCCGCCCGCCGCGCCAATCGGCGGCTTTGTTTAGGGTTACAGGGCGCGGAGGGGGCGTGCGCCCGCCGGGGCCGCCCGCAGCCAATGGACAGGGCGGGGGGGCGGGGGCGCCGGCGGCCGCCCGGCTCGCCCGCCCGATTGGCCCCGCGCGCGGTCACTCCGGCGGAGCGCGCTCCTCGTTGGCTGCCGGCGCCGGAGGCGACGTGCGTCAATCGCCGCGTCCCGCTTCCTCCGCGGCGCGGTTGGCTCTGGCGGCCGTCACTCGCGCGGCGCCGCTTCCCCAGTGGCCGCTGCGGCCGTCAGTAAAGCGCCGCGTCCCGCCCTCCTCGTCTTCCCGGCGCCGCCGCTGAGTGGCTGCGGCGGGTGTCACTGAAGCGCTGCCGCGCTCCCATTGGCGAGGCGCACTGTCCATCGCGCCCATCCCCTTCGGTCGCCCGCCCTCCGCCCGCCGCGATTGGCCGCCGCGGGTGTCAGTGCGGCGGCTCCCCCAATGGGCGGCGCGGGGTGTGCGCCGTGCGCGCGGGGTGGCCGGCCCGGCGGCGGCGGCGGCGGCAGCGGGAGGAGGCGGCGCGCGCCTGGGTCCCGGTCGCGAGGAGGCGGAGGAGGATGTGGCGCGCGGAGGGGAAATGGCTGCCGAAAACAAGCCGGAAGGTGAGAGCGCGGCCGGGCCGACTGCCGCTCCGTGCCGCCGGGCCGGGCCGGGCCTGCCCGCCGCCACCGCCGCCGCGGGGCTGTCGGCGCGCCGGGCCTCCCGCGCCGCTCCCCCCCCCCCCCCCCCCCCCCCCCCCCCCCCCCCCCCCCCCCCCCCCCCCCNGCGGTGGCGGCGGAGGAGGCCGGGCCGGGCCGGGCCGCGCGGCGCGAAGTTTGGCGGCGGCGGGCGCCCCCGCGGGGCCGGGCCGGGGCGGCGGGCGGCGGGCAGGCCATGTGCGGCGGGCAGGCCGCGTGGCGCCGGGGCCGCGGCGGCCGGGCCGGGCCGGACCGGAGCACGGGCACGCCTCCCGCCGCCCGCCGGCACGTGCCCGCCCGCCGCCAACATGGAGGCTGCGGCGGCACGGCCGGCGCAGGGCGCGGCGCGGGGCTCCGGGCCGCCGCTCGCCGCTGACGGCCTGGGCCCGCCGCCGCCCGGGGGTCACGCCGCGTCGGGCCGGGCCTGGCCGCGCCGCCCCCGCCGCCCTCCCCCGGCCGTTTCCCCCCCCCCCCCCCCCCC
>RSEF01000021.1:1270232-1297058 GCA_003993805.1 Himantopus leucocephalus | reverse complement strand
TAAAAAAAAAAAAAAAGTAAAAATATCTATGGCTGGTGGGTGCCAGTGTGTAGGCTCAGAGTAAGCGATTTCACTAGCCTTAGCAATACGTCAGGACTTGTGGAAAATTTGGTGTGGTGTTGAGAATGTTTGTAGAATTGAAAACTGTTTAAACAGGTGGTTTATTTTTGCTAGGCTTGAATAATAATATCCATCTCTCCTTAGTTTCATTGCAGTTGAATTTGATGATGTAATTTTAGAGAAAACCAAGGGATGAAGGAATTGCTGACATGTCTAAAACACGTGAATTGTTGGCGACAGTCAGCAATGGTCTAACCGTTCTGTTGCGCTTGTCGTACAAGCAAGATGGTGAAAGTCATGCCTGAACACCCTTAGGAGCTGCAGGAGAAAGTTGAAGCGACTGCACTGTTTTCGTGTTCCTGAAGATTGCTTTGAAAATAGTTACTTTTGTGCACCTTCTGATTTCAAGCAAGTATGGTTAGCAGGGTGCTTTCAACCGCCTGCCAAGGGGGGAGAGGGACAGAGGCGCCTGTGAAATAGAGGAGCCGGTTCTGGTGGGTGGGGGAAGTAGACTCCCAAGTGCAGAGCGCAGTGGTAAATGTACAGCATGAGGAATAAGTGGCTAATTGTGTAAACCAGATCTTTGCAACCAGCGCGTAGGCTTTCATTAAGAAGAATTGTGCTATCAACTCTTCCCCTAAATGCACCATTTGCAGTATTACATAAGTGTGGTGTTCAAATTGAATTCAGTTATAAAATGTCAAGAAACTTTCTGCTATGTGAAAAGGACACAGTAACTTGAAGTCGTGCGTTACTGGTGGGGAGAACTGGGATGACAATGTGTAGCCCCAAAGTTTTAGCTATATTCGTATTTCTTACAGTTTTAGAATGGTTTGTAGAGCTTGTCATAGTATTTTTCACAAATATTCCAAGAAACTAGGCTAGGTTCAATAAATGACTAGAGGAGAATTGTTTCGTTGGTCATCCTTGATACTACTACCATTCCTAAGACTTCCTCCTCATCCTTTCTGGTTTTCCTTGTTCCTCCCATTTTCCCCGCAGGCAGCAGTCACAGCTGCACGTGTGCTGGCTTGTCTCATCCCCTCTTGCTCCTATTTCACGTTTTTCACCTTTGCCCAAACTGTTTACGCTTTCCTTGTGTCCTGCTGCCTTTGGGGCTGCCCGTGTCCGTCCCGGCGAAGGGTCGGGGATGCCTTTGCTCAGCCCGTAGCGGAGCCGAGTGCTGGCATCCAGTGGAACCTTGCTGGGAAAGCAGTGCTGGAGAGCTGGACCTGGTTGGTTATCTTATCTCAGCCACCCTCTATTGATATTTAGAAATCTGCTTTTGTTGCCAAGAGATTTACAACTGTAATCGTCCAAATATTTCTAGAAAACAGACCAAAAGCTGTTGGTTTTGCTTGCATTGCTACTTGTTTACTGATTGAAAATGCCAGGAACAAAGTTTAACTATGAGAAATAGCATGCCAGTCCTGTAGATATCTGGATCAGGGATAACTTTTTGCACTTAATTCTGCCACATTGAATTTACTGTTTTTTTTCCTGTGTCCGGAGGTCAGCAAATGGAAGGATGTAGGACTTTAAGGGGACTTCATACCCCCACCCACAGCCCAGGACCCGGTGGAGCCAAATCAATACATGGGAAATAAGAATATGTAAAAAGATAATTATTGTCTTTTGACTAAATCTAGATATCTTGACTTTCATTTTTGCTTATGTCTTCGTATATCATCTTTTTGCAAAGGGGAAGAGTTTCAGAAGAGCCAGTAGGGTTGGGAACCACAACTCCAAAGGAAGGAGAATGAGTTGGTGCTTTTGCTTTGGGTATTGACATAATCGTTCCTGAGCTCTCTTAAATAAAGCACACGGTCGTTATTTTCCTTGCAAGGAGGACTGGCGCATGGGTTCATACTGCATTACGCTGGAGACTGGCTGACTTCGGGTGCCCTACGCTTGCTGTGTTCGTAGGGGTGCCGCTTCTGAGCTGTACCTCCTCAGTGCCGCTGCTTAAGCCGCAGCGTGGTGAGTGGCGGCGTGGTTAACTTGCCACCCTCTGGTTCCATTTAGGAAGTTAATAATTACATTGTGATTTTAGCTGTTTGTTTTATACGGAAGTGCCTATTTGTAACATTTAAGCACCTTTTACCTCTCTTGTGAGGTAGTTAAGAAGATGGCCAACCCTAAGTTATTACTTCATAATAATAGGTTTATAAAACTTGTGTTTGTAATTTTATAGGCTTATTCTTTATATTTATTTCCTGTATAGAACTGTCTGCAAATCAGCAGTTGATCAACACCCATTCAGGCTTTTCTGTATACTCCAATTATATGTTATATTGATAAACTGTGGTAGTTAAACGGTCTACAGATCTAAATTCACCTCCTGGATCACAGAAGATTTAAGAACCAGTTAAAGAACGAAAAAAAAGGAGGGGAGGGGGATTGTTTGGAGAGCAGGGGTAGAGCACAGACTCACTGTGTGATTTGCTGTTGTGCGCTCTAAAGTTTTATGGCCCATGTTGCATCCCTTGGGAGGATAAAGTGCAAGGAGCATGAAGAAACCCATAAAATTACGAAGGGTTTATGTGGTATAATTAATACGGAACTTTCCATGAACTTTATAATAGTTGTACTTTCTTAATTTTACGCGAGTTTCTGGTTTGCTAATAAGTAATCTTGAAGATTGCTAATGGAACTTAAATTTTGGCTTCTCATACTGAAATAGAACAAGATCCATTGTAGGCTGCTGTATTTTAGTATATAGCTTCCTTATTGTAGTTTTCAGGATTGGCTGTGCGTGCCTTGGGAAGCGTTTCTGAGCTGTGGCCAGCTTTGCACTAAAAAAAACCCACCCATGTCGATACAGCTTTACTGGCAAATCCTCCTTGTGCAAGTGCAGCTTTGCTTGCAAAAGCACTTTTTATTGACACTGGATGGGTTTGCAGATCACAATGTCATAAGTCGCGCCCATAGCAAAAATAATAGGAGGAAGAAAGTTCAAGTGCAGATCTGGCCTGGATTAGCACAGTGAAATCAAATAAGCGTTGTGAAATTGCAGCTCCTTTTTTTAACTACAGAGGAAATTTTAGTTCTAAATAAATGTACAATATTCCCTCTGGAACGTGCTGGTTGCTCTGTAAGTTGGACATGGATGCTGAGCAGAGTTGATTCTTATTCCTCTGGCTAGCAGAAGACTCTGCTGTAGGTGAGTGGGTACGTCAGGTTGGCTAGAAATGATGGATTTGATTCGAACCAAAGGAGAACCACTTTTTTTTTTTGCTCCACCTCCCTAAAGCTTGACGTGTTTTTGTTGGAAGGATTGTGATTATTTGTGAGGAATGTGAGTAGCGAAGCAATAGCTGATTTGGAGGGATGTGAACTCTTGGTAGCCTGTCTGTGTGTGTGTGGGGGGGTGACAGATCCCGTGTGATGCTTGTGGCTCTGCTGATGGCAAAGGCTTTCCGAAGGAGGCTGAATCCCGGAGCGGAGGTCCAGTGGTGACCGAGGTCTGCCAGCACCCTTAGTGCAGCTGGGAGAGCAGCGCTCCTCCTCTGTGCCCGGCTTCCCCCGTTCATCTGCAGAGACTTTCCTCCGTTGGGGAACATGTCATGATCGATTCCTGCGGGAGGAGAAGTAAGCTTTAAAGCAAGCGTGTGTGCATCGTTTGGGGACAGGCACTTTCTTGTTCATAATCGTCATAGCTGGTTGGCCAACTTTGTCCTTTTCCAAGGTCAAACCTGTTTTAGAGGTCACTGAATTTAGGATTCTCTTCTCATAACACGATTATTGTGTGTCATTCTGACCACACGGCTAGAGGATTCTTTAACGAAAAGCCTGTCAGATCAAGGCAGGTGGCAGTTGTTGTTTTCCATGTTGGGGATTTTTTGGAATGAGGAAGTATCATTGCTAAACGCAGAGAAGGGAAGCGTACGTGAAATGTGGTCACATCACAGGATGGTGAAAATGACCTTCCATTGCTGTAACAACACAAAGGTATGAGATGCTAACAACAGGAGTTGGAAGGTTTAGAGTCAGCAAGTTCTGATAACTTCTACCAAAACGTTTTTAGGGGATCTATTATCCATCGGCACTTTCTGGATTAATAATACTGATAATTGATGACAATGGAAGAAAGTTAATAAAACGAGCTGAATAATTAGAGGTCTGCCAGCCCTGCAAAATAATGGAATGAATGATAGAAGACTTGACTGATACGGAGGTAAGGGGAAGTAATACAATTAATGTCAATTAAAATGTGCCCATGGAAAATAAGCTGATGAGATGTAACTGGGGATGTAGTTTGGCTGATAAAAGCAATAATGTGTGCTGTAAAATACTTTGCCGCCTTAATGAATTGAATGTAGTGCAATGCAATATTTTGAATGAGAAATGAAAACGGTATAAAATTAATGTAGGGAATGTTAAGTAGGAACCAGCTAAGTCGGATGGCGGATTTGAAAATACAGGTGGGAGCAGCTGGGGTCTGCCGGCACGGGGGGCCCTCCCCGGCTCCCTGCTGCGCCCCAGACGAGTTGGTGTCTTCGTGGATAACCCCGAGTGTCACGACATGGGTGTTTGTGAAGCTTTGAGTGCCCGGAGGTGGTGGGAAATAATAAAGGTGACAGTCACACGTGCAGATTATTGACTGGGAAAAAGATGGGGCCAGAAAGCCCTGTAGAGTAACCGTCTGAGATACTCAATGGCAAGTGGGGAAATCCTGGAATGGTACGCGAAAAAATAATTGAAATAACCTTCTTCCTGATTTCTTTATCGGTTCAGCAAAGATCGATACTGCCCAACCGCTCCTTCGCCCAGGAAGACGTATGAAACTGGCAACCCTGTTGATTTAGTCTAACGCAGTCGTATAGTAAAGTTCCCAATAACTCAGGGAGCGCACAGCACTCATAAATTATAGAGCAGCTCACGATTATCATACACATCGCTGCTTATCTTGTAAACTCATCTGCTGTGCTTGCACGAGTAGTTGATTTAACAGCATGTATATTGTTGAACTTGACACATCCAAGAGTATAATCAAGCTTTAAAAATACTAGGGATGTCTGGCTGCTGGTTTGTGCTCTTCGCCCGCTTTCTGAAATGATTGCGGGACGGGTTCTCTCTGGTTTGTTGCAGGTCACGGGAAATTCCTGTATCGTGTGTAATTGCAGAGGAGTTTTATCATGATGCTGGCATCTGTTTAATGACATAAAATGATTAGACGTGTAAAAGGAAAAAGTTAATATCCTTTTTCTGGACACTTCCAAATGGGAAATGACTATAAATTACTTTTGTAGGGTAAAATGCCAATGAGTAAGTGTATTTCTCATGTACTGCTGCCCAGTATCTGTCACGTGAGGTGTGCAGATGGTGGAAGAAGGTGGAGATGGGGGGTTTAGAAGGAGAACTAGTAAAACTCCTGTGCTGTAGCTGGGATGTCTCATCCCGCTGCTCCGGTTCCCTTTTCTGCAGGGACTGATTTGGCCCGTAAACGTGCAGTTCGTGGGTGCTCTGATTCTTTAGGTGGTGACAGAGACACAATCAAGTTAACGCTTCTGGGACTTCTGCAGGCTGTTGTTGGACTTTGGGGTTTTGGGGGGTTTCTTTTCTTTTTTTTAAGGGGAATTGATGCACCTTCTACATTTTTAGCAACAAAAAAAGAATAATTTTATATTCTTCAGTATTTCTGCTTTTGAGACCCCTGGGTATGGTGAGGTAGGAGGATTTCCATCCCTCTACCTCACTCTCCTCTTGAGGAACTACATTCACTTTTTGAGCTGTCTGTGGAAAGAACAGTAACCTGTTTTTAATCGGTACAAGGCATTTTAGTTTTAAATGAACTAATAGACCTTGAGTTGCATTTCTGCTGCAGCTTGACAAAATTATAGCAGGTACTGGGGCTCTGTGCTTATTTACTTGCAAATCCTGTTGAGTGTGAACTTCATTTATGACTTTCCTGGCAGGTCATACCGCTGTGGTCACAGCTTCTATAATGTTTTGTCGCTATTGCTTGTAAAATTTGTCACCGAGGGAAATAATAAGCTAAAATAGGCACAGGTAAGCACACACACAGGCTCCTCGTGCACAAATCCGTCAAAGCTCTTCTCAAACTTTGCAACCACGAGGAACTAAACTGTATTTATATTTCTGAAATAAAGGTGCAATTTCAACAGAGAGCCGTGTGCTTCTTTGCAGTGACAAATTGCCTGCTCTTTGACAAGGGAACTGGTGGGTTTCCAAGTCGTCTTGTAGCTAGGGTCTCCTCGTGGAAACCACCAATTCTCCTGTGTGTGCATCATGTGTCTCCTCTTCTTTCCAGATGATCATGGGAACAGCAATGGCAGTCATGTAAAAATCTTTTTACCGAAGAAGCTGCTTGAATGTCTACCAAAATGTTCAAGTTTACCGAAAGAGAGGCACCGCTGGAACACTAATGAGGTAGTTAAATCTCTTATTTATTCTTAAACATACCAGCTTACTTGACGCTTATGGATTATTTTTTGAGAGCATGCCATGTAAGTTACAGAATATGAATTCCCTGGCTCTGGAACCTGTTGTTTAAATAATAAAGCCCCATTACATGTTGAAAGTGAGCTTTAAACTAGACTCGAAGGCAAATGTGGAAGCTGACTACTAGCATAGTAGGAGTCCATCGCTTGTGTGTTCGTATGTCACTTGTCTCAGAGTCAAATCTTGTATCATCTTATCGACGCGTGTCAAAATTGTTTAAAATTAGATAGGTGTGTTGGTACTGTGTTAAACAAAATGTTATTTTACTATGTGTAATGACTTCTGAACAAAAAACCAGTGCATGTTCTTTCCTGCCAAACAGGGTCCTGAGAAATAGCTAGCTTGCTCCTGTCTGAGAAATCTGGTTAAGAATGGGGGACACAAAGAATTGGGCGTTTTATACTGGAATCCACTCACTCTGGATTATGGATATGCTAGTTTGCGTATCTCCTGTTAACGCATCATAGTTGAGTTCATTGAAATGAAACAAGTATTTAAAATTCAGGGTCCAGGTGAAGTTGAAGAACAATTCAAATAGGTCTACGATGCCTTGCTGCTATTCCTTCTGGGCAGCAAGGCTGGAAGTTACACGGCAATCACTATCGGTTTAGTTTTTAGTAGCACTGTCTTACAGTACCTTTGCCACATTTACGGGAATCATTTAATAATAGAAGCAATCAACTTTGAGAAATTACCATAAACCTCTAGTTAGTATCTGCCTGTTGCAAGCTAACTGTTCTTGGCCCTCTAATCAGTCATTTGTAGCATCTAAACGTGGTAACAAAAACTGTACTCATGAATTTAATGACTGCAAGTGGCAAGCCGAGCGCAGAATCAAATATGGGTCACTTCATGTGTGTATTTTTCAAAGTTGGGGTCCTTCACTCCCCCTCCTCCTTCTGTCTGAAAGTTAAAGCCAAGTATCCATTTTTAGCATACTAATTACTGTGACAGTATTAATCGGGTCTTTTGGGGCATTGCTGGCATTGGCTCTTTTGTGTAGATGTTTTTGTCTTGGGTCATTTGAATTGAAATGTAAATTGTAGAAAATGTGGGTTGCAGTTTATTCTGTGATAACGTTTATACTAATGGGAATGGGGCATGGAGTAACAGCAATTCCAGTGGCTCTAAAACATGACGTTTTGACAAAGACAGTTGAAAAAGCAAGCGCTCTGCACAGGTTTGTGGCAAAACCATGCTCTTTCTTGTTTTTGGAAACAGCTTGTTGGTTTTTAGTCACTTTTGCCTAGTGTTTCTGGTGTCCCTAGTTCAGAGCCCCGTGTATACATTGACACACTCGGCTTTAGCTTTTCTTTTTGAACAGTGTTTGGTGTTTGCAGCCTCCCAGGATACAGAATGTGGCAAATAAAGTTAATCATATAGCTGAAAATCTTTATTATTCATAAGCAAGATGCAAACGGGAAAGCGTAGGTGCGTGCGAGGTGTATTAGGCTAGAAGAAAAATTTGGGAGCGTAGCCTTCCTTCCGAGAGGGGGACAGGGAACGGTTTTGATGGTGCTTGCCAGCGTGCTGCGGGTTTGTCTGGTACCTTAATTCTAGAGGGATTGTTTGCTAATAATCACAAATCATCAGCTAGCATGTTAAAAAACCAAAACCAAGCCACTTCTGTCTCTTTGAATGTCAGATTTGTCACACTCATTTGTATCTTTCTTTCCTGCAAAATCTGTCGCTGTGGCTGCCACGCAGTGGGGACAAGGAGCCGGTTCTGTGCGTGGGTTATTACTGGTGCTGTCTCTGCCAGCGTATGTGGTGTGTCGGTTGCAGTTTCCCTGTTGCATTATTTAAAAGGAAGAGCTCTTCTTGTGGCCAGAGATTTTTGGCCTCGTTAGCTCAGAGGGAAGAAAAAAATAAAGAAGAAAAAGGCAGAGTCTTGTGCCTAGATAAAGTCTCGGAAAATTTGTCTTAATTACGGGGGAGGAGGGAGCTTAGCTTACAGATTTTATTTCCCTCCCCACCCCCAACCTGCAAGTTTAATTTTGTTCACTGTTATAAAACTTGGATTTTTCTTAGGGTATAATTGAATAATAATGTTGGACTACATTTCAGAGTCATTCCTAAGGGGATATATTTTTTCATCTGAGTACACAGGTGTTCTGTCTATGCTGGTGAAGGCATGAGTTGTAAAATATAGAAGAAAAAGATGTGTTTTATACAGTGGTACTTCCAGAGTCTTTGTCTTAATTTGAAGATCACTGGTGTTCCTTGCGAGGTGTCTCACCCATAGGGAGGTTTGTTAAAAGATATAAAAGAAATAAAATGTGTAAAGTAACTTACAGATCTGAACATGTCTATGACACTGCTGACCTTCCTCAAACTCAGGTGTTCGGACAAACTCACGGATGTCTGGTCTCGCCATAGACTTCTCCGGAGTGCGCGTGCGGTGGGAATTGGTGCGGGATGTGGTGTGGGATGCATCCCGAGGGGCAGCCGGGGCCCGTCCTCCTAACCCAGCCACGACCTGGCTCCTTTCCAAAACCCTTAAGTATTGCTTTTGCTGCTCCTTTGTGTGGGGATATTTCAAGGAAACTTAAACATGGCCCTTGTACGCACCTGCAGGTCCTTGAAATAAAGGGCAAGCATATTTTGATGTGCTGGGCTGGTGCGCGGCACAGAGGGCGCTGCGTGCTGGCCTGCGGGCTCGGTGTGCTGGCGATTCCCCGGCACCCGCAAAGGAGATGCTGCCGAGGCTGAACGCGGAGGTCAGGGAGCAGCTGGGGTTTGTTCTTTCCTCTACCAGGGCATCGCCATGGGAACGCCGCAAATAACTTTAAACGCTTTCATCTGCAGATGCAGGATAATGGTCATGTGTTGCTCCGGATTGGGTAATTGGGATGGAGAAACAATATCCTTTGAGAGCTGAATAGGTTGTGGTTGACTTTACACTTAGTAAAATAATGCGATGAGCAGCAAGAGAAATGGAGCATTTAAAAATGCTTAGAACACGTTATCGAGATGTTTGCTTTCCGTCAGATCATGCAGTTTTAACTGAAATGTTTGATGGAAATGTATTTCCATATCAAGATGTCATCTCATCTTAAATCAAGTTTATAGTGGTTTTATATTTCCTAGTGAAGGAAGTGTTCCTTCTAATTCAATTTTTTTTTTACCAGAGATAGAAAATCATAAGTTTAGCCAAGCAATTTAATTACAGATTTACATTTTTTGAGATGCCTGTGAAAGTGTGTGTGTGCTTATTTCTCTTGCTCTGGGGGAGGATAGAAAGGGGATTTTCATATGATTTCTCATGTTAGGACAAATCAGTTAATTGCCAGAAAATTCTGCCACGCTCTGTGTGTGTGGGGCAGTTCCTTGCTCTGGGTTTTAGTTGTTGCTCGTTCTGAACCGGTTTAGTGTTTGTGTCATGCAGATCTGGTTTGGTTTGAGTGGGCAGGTGGAGCAGAGGCTTCCCACGGCGTGGTGCTGCTCGTACTGGCTCGCCGTGCTCGCGGTGCGCACCCAGCCTGGGTTTCGGCAGCGCTCAGCTGCCGCTTCGCCCGCTGCTCTCGGCACTGCCCTGATGGAGGTGGCAAAGGTGACTGGCTCGTTAACCGCCCATCGAGAGCCGTTGTCCGCAGGAGATGCGTCCTGCTCCTCTCTGTGAAGTGACCAGGTTGTCCAGGCAGCGGGAGCTTCCCCGGCGGCCGCGCTCTCCAGTGCGGGTAGGTGCAGGGGCTCAAGGGTGTCGGGGTAACCTTGTCTCTGCTCAGCGCTTGCCAAAAGCGGGATTGCAGCTTTGAGCAGAGATGCCTTCCGTTAATGGAGTTGGCAGCCGCAGTCATTAATCATCCTTGTAAACACTTAATGACACAGTACGAGAAAGAAGAAAAAGTTAAACATCAGAAATGTAAAATGCTACCTAGGGCTTTTGTTTCTGACAGCACTCCATATTTACGTTCTCTGTTGGGAGAAGCCCAACATTTGCAAGGCAGAAAAATCCAGTGGTGATGGCTTCATGTGCTGAAGCTTTTCTTGAGGGGTGAGGCAGAAACGCCCCGCTTTCCAATGTGGCACCTAGCATCAACCCTTCACAGATTTCAGGCTTAGGTATTGCCTGATAGTATGCACATACGTGCAATTACCAAACTCTCTATTTGAGCGTTATTTAGCATAGGAAGAAATTCCTTAACGATGCTGCGTTGGGGACCTTGAGTCGCGTGCTCGCTGGCATCTCTGATGTGGTCTCGCGTTTTTGCTTTGCTTGCACGACAGTGACATTCTCCTCTCCTGCTTGACACCAAGTTATTTCCCGTCTTTTCTCTAAAGCGCAGAGAAGATCTTGAAGGTTTGGAGAATTGCCTGAGGGACGTAGGGGACCCAGACTGCTTGGGAAGTGAGTCTGGAGCGTTTGGGCTGGCTATTGTGCCACGAGACGCCGGCGAGGATGGGCAAGAGCGGTGCGTCGTCTGCCACCTGCGCTCAGCTCTCCCGGCAGCGAAGTGTCAGGCAGCCGGTTACCGGCACGGCTCCTGTCATCGCCAGTTTGTTCATCAAAGTACCGCTCTGGGTGAAGACTGAGCAGTATGACATACTACTACTTTTTTTTTTTTTTTTAACTGGTTTTAAGTGCCTTGTAGAATTAACTCTTACGTCTGAAAACTTAAAACAGCTATTTGTTTTCAGGCTGCCCTGGACGGTATGGTCCATTGTAACGTGACTGTACCGGTTCATACCTCATTCACCAAAGTAGCTGAATGTGTTATAAATTCATGGGGTTGAGCTTTTGTCCTCACTGCAGTCAGGGCGAGGAAGGGGTGTCTGTCCTGCTCGTGGCATCCCCTCTGCCAGATCCCAGCACGGTGGCAAAACCCTCTGGGAAAGCAGCAGTGCTCGGTACAGTTTCCTGAGGACTGTAAAGTTATTTGGGGTATTTTGTTTAATGCTTTCCATTAAGCTCAAGTTAATTCACATGTTTTGTTTGAGCGCAGTTTCCCGAGGCCAGAGGCTGGCCGTTGTCATGAGAGCTCTGCCGCTGTGGAGCACTTACAAAGCAGGAACATCCTTGCAGTCTCAAGAGCAATGGAAATACTTAATTTTGACTAATTGCCTGCTGCCCATGTGATCACGGAGTATAAAATATTACGGTGGTATTGGCAAATGCTGTTATTAGAAGTTTTGTTGCTCTCTGTCTCTCCTGCTGACCCTCTGCTGGAGGAGCAGCGGGGAAGCCGTCACCGTCTGACCTGTCCACCGTTCCTCCCTGGCGTCTCCCGCTGCCACCGCTGGTCTGGCACACGGGGCTGCCCTGAGGTTTGTGCTGAGCTGGGGCTGAAACGAGCTGACGTACGGTGTTCTGAATGAAAGGGGGTGCCTAGTTGAGGGTAGAATGTTTGCCAAGTGGTGGCACAGCCAGAGCGGCTGTAAAAGCGAGATCGTCGGTGCCGGTTCATGTCCCTTGTTTCAGGTGGTGGCCTTCTGCGAGCCCTTGTGCCCGGGGAGGACACGTCCCACCTGAGCGCGTCACTAGCAGGTTGGACGCTCGCTCTGCGGCCGTTGGTGCACTGCTCTCCAAAGCATGTCCGTCCTCTCGGCCAGCAGCAGAAATAGGAGAAAACTCACTTTTTTTAAAGGAGAGGAAAGCTCTCTGAGGTGAAATGGAAAGGGAATAACGTTTACGCCCCGAGTGGAGCGGAGTCAGGACTGACCTGTTCCTACACCCGACCGCTGCGTCCGGCATGGGTGGGCGGCTCTTCCCCGCGCCTGTCGTTAGGGCTTGAGCTGATCAGTGAACGAGGTGGAGGTTTCTCTTTAACAGAAGCACTTAATTATGGGTTTATTTTGTGAAATTAATGAAATTCTGCGCTTTGCTTAATGTACAAAGCAGAAAATCTGCTGCTGGCTTTGCTTTTGCAGTTTCTCAGTCGTGTTTACATAATTAGTAACTGTTGTGAGTGGGTCGGTGGTTTAGCAGAGCTGAAGGGTTACTGTTCCTGGTAATTTCAAACAAAAGCAGTAATACCTGCTATGCTGTTCATGCTGTAATAGAAAGAGATTCCTCACCTTCCTCTTAGGAAAATCTAACCTTTTAACCTTCCCTTTTGTTAATGTTCGGAGCGACGTTGTAATTGTATAATGATAAGTCTTTAAAAATGGCTGATTTGGCAGTTCTGTGCAGTTAATGTGTCAGAGTCCTGGGACCGGATTGAATGCTGGAAAGCATAGCAAACAGATGAAATGGATTGTTTTGGATAATGTGCTGCCCTCCTTTTTTTTTTTTTCCCCAAGTGAATTTGATTGAATGAATTAAATTAACTTTTTTACACTTAATGCTAGCTAAAGAAAAGAATTACTTCATAATTAGTTTTAGTATATTGTACTCAAAATATAAAATGCTAATAGTGTTTAACTCACTCTCTTTTTGAGATTGGTAATGTACCAAAACACCTCTGAATATTTTTACAAATTTTGAAACTTTCTAGCAATTAGTTTGGAGTGGAACTGGTCCAGTTTGTGTGGAGCACTGCTGTGGCCGTGCCCCCCGTGGGTGTCACAGGAACTGGGGCTGCTGGTTTGTGTGCTGCGCCGAGCGGTGGAGCAGACGCGAACGGTTCTCGGGTACGAGGACGAGACCTCCCAACAAACCCAAGCGGCTCTTTCAGTGGAAGGGGCTTTCTGGTTTTCTGCCGTGTCGGGCACCTCCACGTTCCCCTGTGAGCGCGTGTCCTGCAGACACCCGTAGTTCAGCAGCAGCGAATGCATGTCCAGACATCTGTTCTTCTCTGTAAGAGCGGGTTCTGAATCCTTCACCTGTCGTATACTTAACACAATTTAAAAAAAAAAAAAAAGTATCATAGATTGCTCTAGGAGTGTGGGAAAATAAGGTGGAATATGATTTCCTCCAATTGATTAACCTGGCTTGCTTTTCCGAACCTGCATCATCTGTTGGGGCTCATCCTTTTTAGTGGTACATGGTTACTCTGGAGTACAGCATCAGACGGGAATGTGGAATCTGGTGTAGGGGTAAGAAGAAGTTGGAGTGACCAGTTATGGAAACCCTTCTTCAAACATGAGAGAATCAGCAGAATGCATTAATTTAATTGTTATTTAGCTGTTTATCTACTGGAACACCAGCAGTAGCAGTAGGTACCATGGCGTCACCTGTTTGGGTCTGTGGCTTGCCCAGCACTGAGTAAAATACTCACTGGCATGTTACGCAAGTTGTACTTTGTACCACATTTTACAAGGAAAATGTTACAACAAAGTCAATTTACAAAGTCAATTTAAGTGTCTCTCTGCCAGGGACTGGCATATATAAACACAAATGAATTGGTTCACTTGTCAAATGAATGGAAACTGAGGATATTACATTTTGTAAGTGATTGAAATCCTGTCTTCTCGGTCTCGTGTTCGCTGCTTCCAAGGGTGGCTGTTTCATTTTGAAGAGAAAAATCAGGGGATTTAGATGAAAAAGAAAAACTAGATATGAAGGAAAAATTAGTGCCAATAAAAGCACAGATTTTATGCAGGGGTAGTGCTTAAGAAAAAGGACTAAGAGTGAAACCAATTTGTTTTTTGCAGAAAGAGTGATCGTTGGGGCACTGGGGGGAACAAAGTGTACCTGAGGGGAGGGGGGAGAAATCTGTTGCAAGAGGGGAGAAATTAACAAAAAAAAAAGTCTTTGCCTTCATTGCTGTGGAACTGGGCGGGTTGCTCACAGGCGGAGGAAGAGGAGCAGGAGCTGTTTGCCCACCGGCGGCCGGCAGAGGGGAGAGAGCAGAATGCTGGAGAGGCGTTGGGCTCTGCGGCTCAGTTGCCGTCCCAGGGGCCAAATGTTCTTGGAGTCGTTTAAAACTCATCTTAGTGCAAACTTAGTGTTTGTTGAGCAGTCGGGGGCTCAGGGCTGGTGTGGGGGATGCGGCACCCACGGGACGGAGCCGTGCCGGGGCTGCCCGCGGGGGGACGGCGTGCGCTCCCCAGCTCTCAGCCTTGAGGGGCTCCAGAGGTGTGGGGTTCACGCTCGTACCTTGCGGCCGAGTTAGCTGCTGAGTCACGGCAAGTCTCTGTCTCTGGTGTTGAATTATTTCTAAGTCGCTTGGTTTCCAAGTCACTTTCCTCCAAAATGAGGTCATCTGACAAACCTGTAGCGTAAGTGGTGGTTAAGGGACCCGGCCTCGGCAGGGGCGTGAAACGGCAGCAGAAAAACGGACCTTTTGTTTCAGCTCACAAAAATCAGAATTGATAAATGTTGGAAATAATGGCAAGAACTTAGTTTTACCTCCAACACGTGGCAATAACTTCAGCAGAAGAGTTTGCCAGACGCTGCTGCGGAGGGGGGTGTTGAGGATGGAGACCTTCCCGCTTTCTCCGGTGGGTTCTTGACGGCGACGCACGTAAAGCAGGAGCTGTGTGGAAGGGTGCGGTGTGCTTTCTGAAAAATTAGATCATTACACTACGCTTCAACTGTGGATATGGTGATTTTCTGTCGTCAGTGCCTGCTTTGCCTTAGGAAGACACAGTTTTGTGGGGTGGGTTTGTTTCTTGGCTTCAGGCGTGAAGCTGTTCTGGTCCAGATGAGACTCCCAAAGCCCAACGCCTTCCCAGGCCGGGGAGAGGCGCGGAGATGGAAAGGGATGTAGTGCCCTTGCTGGGTGTCTTTCTCCTAAACTTATCTGATGTAAATATTACGCACGCTGCATAAATTTAGTATAGATAATTGACTGCATCTTGCTTGGAAATGGGTACCAAAGGGTTTTTTTTATAGCTTCTGTGTAATTGAAATTCCAGGAGGAGAGGCCTTTGTCTGAGTAACCGCATTTGAATTACTTTTTTATTGTAGCGTTAAACCAGTGCGTTACGATGTTAGGAGTTCAGCGTGCATGTGTGTCAATAATTACTATATTTCCACAGTTACCATGAATAAGGCAAACTCTTGAAAAAGAGTGTGTAATACTTGCCCTGAAAACAGATGATCTGAAAGTTGTTCTGACAGCGCTTTGTGTGCTCACCCAGCAGCGGTGTCCCTGAGGCCGGTGACCTGGGGGTGCCGGCGCGGCGCTGCGCACGGTGTGCCGCACAGCTCGGGCACTGCAGCTGTGATGGCTTTTACCCTCAGCACCGAGAACACATTCTGTGTGCCGAGAAACCGGGGCACCAATACGGAAACGGGCAGACTTGTAGAAGCCATTCAACAGGGAGGTTTATAAATAATAATAAAAAGAAGGTGCTAGAAGTAGGATGGAGCCCCGTAGCCAGGGTGGTGGTGGCCACAGAGGGTCTGCCGCAGCGTTCCGGGGGCGGCCGCAGGGCACACCGCGTGCTGTGTGTGAATTGAGAGCTGTGATGTGATTCCATGGAAGGTATCAGTTGTACTCACTGAAGCTCCTTTGTTTTGCAGAGATCTTGATGCAGACGCCCTTTTGGATTTCTTTTTAATAATGTGTGACCCTTCACCTTTGATCCCTTGACCTGCATTACTTTGGTAACCATTTCATTTTTTTAATTTCATTCATTTTTAATTTTGGTGTGCAAGCTGTAACATTTCATCATTTTAAACTGTAGCGTTCTTTGACCTCCCCAAATGTCTTTTTTTTTTCTATAAAGATATGTAATGTTGGCTTTTCTTGAATAAAAATTATTTCAGTTGTTAAAATAAAGTATGTAACTTTCATTGGGTTTTGCTTCTTTTAAGTTAACTGTGTGTATGTTTCTTGTATAGTACTTCACTTTTTTTGACCTGTGTTCTTCCAGTACTTAATCTAATTTATTTTCATAGTTCTGTACATCTTTGGTTTTAATTTGCATTTCTCTACATTTCTTTTGGTCAGTAAAACATATGCTGTTCCCCACCCCACACACCCCACCCCCCCCGGTCACATTTTGATAGCCCAAAGTAATCATGGGAGCATTTAAGATACTCTTATGAATAAGAAATATTCTTTATTGTTAACATTTTGTTCCCTGTCCTGTAGGAACTTTTCCTAACCATCAGCTAAAAACTGATAGCTATTTTAATAAAAGATTAGCCTTTAGACTAAAATGAAAATCTCAATCGAAACTCAATTTACATTTATTTTCACATTATCATTGAAGCCAAAAGGAAAGTTATCAATGCTCTGAGATGTGCTTTAAGCACGGATGCGATGAAAGAAGCCGTACTGCGTGGACATGGGATAGTAAAGCCCCCAGAGTTTAGTAGCTGTTTCTTTCCATTTTCTGTTGAAAGGGTACTGGAGTATAAGACAGATTTTGGCCAGATTCTATTTTTATCCTGTAAATGATCATACGAAATCTACTGAATACGGCCCACTGAAGCACAGATTATTTTTTAAGTGTCTCATTATTTTATCCTCTAACACTTAATGCTGAAGTTTTAATTGCACACAGATGAAGCTGCTAAATGAGCACTGAAATGGATTTAGGTCTTCTCTGAGCCTTGTTGATGCTTATAAAGCTTCATATCGTTCATTAGAGCTACAGATTAAGACTGTAGTGAGTTGTTCCCATATCACAAGTTGGCTCCGCCGACCTCACCTGCCCGCTGCCCATGTCTGGCCTCTTCTGGAGGAGATGAAGCCCATCTGCCAGCCCTCCTGCTGGTGTTGTCCCTGGAGAAGCAGAGGCTGCAGCGAGCTCCGCTGCCGGGGGTGCTGCTGACCCGCAGGGCTGAGCCCCCACTGCCTTACCTGTGAGTCCTCGGCAAGGCGCAGGGATGCGCTGTCATCACCGGAGTCTCTTTCAGGAAGCATCTTTTATTTCTACTTAGCATCCATGCTTGAGAAAATGGTATTTCCAGCACTAATCTTTGCACTTAAACGACAAGATCTCTGTTCTCAAACCACGCTTCATTGTGTTGCAGAGTCACCTGTTAAAATAACGTGGCAGTCAAAAACAGTATTCACAAAATTCTGCTGACCAGTATCCTCCTCCGTGTCGATGTACGTGTTTCTCTTTGACCGAGTGGTCAGGAGCCAAGATGGACCATCACAGCCTACATCACTGTTTGAAGCATTAAGGTGTTTTTTTCCTTTTCGCCTCCTGTTCCAAATTTCAGCTGTAATAGTTTTTGTAGGCCTAGAGTCATCAATTGTGCTCTACAAGGCTGCCGCTCCTCCAGCGGGCGTGTTTTGGATAGCTGGGATTTGGCTTTTACTCTGGTTTTAGTGCTGCCTGTCAGCCTGAGAAGTATGATCCTCCAAAATCATCTCAAGCTATTTCTCCAGTCTTCAGAACAGGGTTTTTAGAACTCGGTGGAAAAAAATATTTATTTTGCCCAAGAAAACTCCTTGAAGACTATTTTTCTTCTCCTTGTAACACATATTTTATATCAGCAATAGTTAGATGTGAATGCCTTGACTTTCTAGGAAAGCAATTTTTAAAACCCTTTTATTTAGACATCTGGAAAGCAAAGGGAATCTCCCTCCTCTGCGCAGAGGGCTGGCTTTCAGCTGCCTCCTGGTAGAACAAATAGCGAGGAAAAAAAAAAGTGCTGGAATAAAAATGTCTGATATCAGGAACTGGAGTCAATAATATAAAAACACATGAGGTTAAAAGATGGCTAGAATTTCTTGTTTCAGGAGATATTTTGTCACATCCATCCTGCCTCCTTTTCATAAGGTAAGCGCCCTTAGCGACGGGAAGAGTGGGGTAGATCTCACGGGATGTTCGGGTGACACAGGACGATGCATGCTGTCTTTCCCACGATCTTTCCAAGTATTCTGTTAGATGCAGATGGTTATTCACGGAAATCAGTGTAATGAATATGCATTATGCCTGTTTAGCTGTTGCACGGGCTTCCAGGATGGGAGAGCTGCTGAGGAAGGAGGAGGTAGAGCCCTTGGAAAGGCAGGATAGGAATTGTTCTCAGTTTCCTGTATAAACAACAGTAAATAATAGCAAGAAAAGCTGTTTAATTAACATGGCAATAGCGTTACCATTTACCCGAGCTTAAAGTCTGTGTTTGGGTTTCTGCTGTAGTGTTACTGGACGACAGTAGGTAATACCAGCAACAGTTGTCCATTTTATGGCAAGAGATGATGGAGCTTAATTCATTTACTGAGCCTGTTTTTTACTGAACGGGAACTTAAGTACATGTTTTCTTCAAACACTTAATCAAAGGACTACACAAATGCTGCAAAATGTTGGCAAAGCAAAACATTTGTCTATTTAAATATTAAGAGAATACCCTATTGAGATATTTGTTCCTGCTTACGAGGTTTTTCTGTTATTCAAAGCCAGAATATTGATAACATCCGCTCCTGAAGCAAGTCTTAATTTTGAAATTCTTAGGATATCTTCTACTGCTGGATGCTTTTATATGCTAACCTTAACATAAGGCTAAATGGCTGAAATGAAATACTTGGCACATTTACTAGATTTAGAACATGACATGTCTTGCAGTTCAGGTAATGCAGCTGGGATGGGATTAACCTAATCTGCTTTATTCAGCCCAACAGACACGCTGGCGTATCAATCATCTGCGTGTGCTGGTCATGGAATAAAATATACATAGGCCACAGACAAATTGCTCACTTCAGTCTGGACTACTTTGAAAAAGAGATGTATCAGTCAACACAAGCAAACATTGCTTTTTTTCTATTAATAATAAAACTCATCCAAACACGTAGGATAAAAAAGTGTACAGGACAGATTTCCACCCCCACCCCAAAGTCTGTGTCTGAGGAAACACACATTTCTGTACAGACGCTGTCTGTACGCAATAGACTTGGTAGGGGACGGCTGTCCATTTGTTCGTGTGTTTTAGCGCTGGCGGCGTCGGGGCGAGAGTCCCGCTGCGCTCGTGCTCGGAGGGAAGGGGGATCCTGGTGTCCCGCGGGGGAGCCCCAGAGCCGCTCCGGAGGCTGCGGCAGCAGCGGTGCCTCGGCACTTGGCTTCTTGGGGAACTTCTCCCCTGGGGCTGGGGGAGCATTTCCCAGGCTTCTCACCCCGCTTGCTGCTCTCTGCATATATTGTTTTGCAAAGTCCTTAAATAATTTAATTACTGCTGTTGCCTTAATCTTTAAATTCTCAAAATGCATTAAGGCCTTTGATCGCTGAAGGAGTAAGCCGGCGCCGTCGGGCAGCCTTCCCCGACTCGGTCCTGTGCTTCTGCTTTTACTCTGCTTACGGAAGTAGAACTCCCGTAGCAATCGAAACCCCGCGTTTGGCTTTCTGTACGTGCTAGAGCTAAGGTGCTCTGTCTTTCCTTCGCTCTTAGCTGCGGACCTCGGGTGGGACAATGTTTGGTGATAAAAATGTGTTTTTATTTCTCCTTCAGGTTTGGCTTGTCTGCTTTTCAGCTCTTCTAGACATTGGAAATTCCAGTTTGTGTTTATTTTCTCTGGATTCCTTCCCACAAGACAGAAGTGAATTCAGCATGGATTGTTGGGGAGAGCCTTGGCTGGGAATAAGGATAATTGCAGTCTCTGGCTGTGCCGCAGATTTACTGATGATGTCTTTTAAGTTATTCACCTGCACTGTATCAGTTTCCTCAGCTGTAAAATATGGGTAATTACCTCCATTGTAAAATGTTATGGGGTCTGCTGGTAATTATATGAATGAAGTGCTAATTACAGTGATTATTACTTGGACCTAGTCTAGATCTGGGCGATGTTCCTGTTGTGATGAACGTATGAAACAAACACTACAACTCGCCTTTCTCCATTCTTTGTGAGGGACCTGCAAGGGGAAGGTGCCGCAGCGCTCAAGTGTAAATCCCTGATGAGAAGTGCTACTACTTTTTCACCCGAGTCAATCTATTCACTTCCCGTCCTCATGCGCTAGCAGGGCAGTCGGCTGATGACAGGCTAAGAAATTGCTAATTCAGTAGCTGGATCCACGTGTAATTTGGTGACAAAGGGTTTATGCTTTGGCATTTGCTTTTCCTCTCGGAGATGTGTAGAAGAAAGCAGACTGGGAATGGTACTCTCCGAGACAGCGCTTGGGTTGGGGCCAGTCTGCGTGGCACCGTGTGGCCTCAGTTCCTTTGGAAGATGTGACCTTGATGCGAGAAAAGGTGTCCTTCCAGTGGTGGAGATTATTTCCCTCCCTTAAAAGACTACAGCTTGCAAGACTTTGTTATCAAACATTTTATTTGTCTTTCTCTTCTCAAGTTATTTAGGACACATTTTCTTTGTAGCTGGGAATAGCTCTGCTATCCACTAAGCAAGGCAGGTCAGGGGAGGAGGAATTAAAAGTCTTTAACGTAGAGATGGAGTGTTCTCATCCAGAAAATACTGCTGCTACCGCCCGGGTGATGCTGTAGTTTCTGTGGGTAGTACTAATGAGTAATGTCTTACATCCATTAACGGTGAGAGGCTCCTACCCAATACCAGCCTTCCCTGGACACACATTTCGTGGCACAGGAACAACAAAACCCGTGTTCTTGGTTCGTCTTTGTGCAGTTCCTGCCTGCTCTCTTCTGCCACATCTGCTCGCTCTGCTGGATGGGTTTCAGCCCCCACCTCCACACACCTGCGGGCCGTCACCCTCAGCCTTGCTTTGCCCTGGAAGAGCAGCCGTGGATCTCAGGAACATCTTCAGAATTTGGTAGCAGGCCAGAGGAGAGAGGCTGAGCAGCTCTTCCTTTCTCGTAGCTTTGTGATTGCAGTGAGTTTTTAACTTTCAAGAGGGGGATTTAGTTATTGTCCAGTATGATAATACAAAAAGGCTTTCCAGCAGTGGAAAGGCAATTTTTAATTGCAGTTTTGCACTTGAATTTTCCAAAGTAGATGCTCATCCCTGACAGCTTATTTCTGATTGATTCTACATGTTGAAATCAATCTGGAGTATATCATGTCCTCGCAGAGTTTCAGCTGTTGGCAACGCAAAGTCCATCTAATGCAGCTTATTGGATTACTGGTCTGTTTGGGGATAACTAAGGGAAACATGGTCCCAAATACGGGTTTTTCCCAAGGCTTCTAGGTTTAAAACTTTTAAAACCATAACTGAAAATCCACCAAATATTTGTATTTCTTTACCGCTCTCTGGATGTGCGTACATTGACGTGTACATCAACATTGACGCACGTCGCAGTTCTGTCAGGAAGCACGTGCTGTGCGCCAGCACCTAAGCCAGCAAGGCTGTGGCGACGGCGTGCTGGCAGCGGTGTTGCCATGCAGCACACCGGGCGCCTGCCCGCGGCGAGCCCCACTGCCAGCGTTTGTGCCGCTTCGTCCCTGTGCTGGCCCTGCAGCTCCGGGCCAGCCGCTCGGTGCTCCGGCAGCCTCCCTCCTCCACCGCCTGCCTCAGCCACCGCAAACGGGCGCTCCTGCGGTTCTGGTTGTGACTTCATGAACGACCCCTTTGCTTCATGGCAGAACACGTGTGTGCTCCAGTGATGGGCAATTCCAGACGAGTGAAAGTGGTTGTGGCCAAGTAATAACTGTATGGAAAGAACTTACATGGTTAGGTGGAGGAAAAAGGGAATACCATCGCTCCCGCGATCACTCTTGCCTCACTTTAAAGCTTCTAAAATAGCAGATGGTTGTCTGTATGTGTGTCTCTGCTCTTCACCTAATATTCATCTGCTAGATTTTAAAAACAAAAATCCTATTGAAGTGGGAAGCAATAAACTTGGTTCATTCCTAGAGAAGCATCATCTATTAAGATTAATTTGTTGTGAGACGCTTCGAAAGTGAATAATGCCGTATAAACGTTGCGCATTGCACAAGTGAACTGATCCGTGTGCACTATGCAGGTCTTGTGTGGTGAGGCACAGTAAATTACTGCCTAATCTAACGGATAATCAATAATTCAGATTTGAGATTTATTCAACTCTAATTTTATAGCGTTCTTGCAAAAAGTGGGAAGGTGTATGGTATCTATGGGATTTCTGCATCTCAGTATCACTGCTGTAAATCACACTGTAAGTAACATAGGAACTTCTTATTTTAAACTGAAGTGTTTAGTGACATAATAATTATAAAGTCTCTAAAGTCTTCCTCCTCTTACGAATTAGTGAACTGCCTGGTTTTCATCGTGGTGGCAAAGTGTTGCATAAAACCACAGTAGTTTAGATAAATGCTTTCAAGTATCTGAATTAAAACGTAGCATCCCCATGAAAACAGAAGTATTGAAGCCTAAGTGATTCCAAACTAACTTGCTGCTAAATGGAGATTTCTCTAGTTCTGCAAGCAGGTTTTTAAACATTAACACATTACCATACCCGTTTGGGTGGCAATTGCAAAGCCCAGTGAAATAGCCAAGGTGGCACGTTTATACGTCAGCGGTTGCTACAAGAAAATTTGCTTTAACCTTTTTTTTTTTTTCTTTTTTAAAATGACATGTCATTATGTGACTTCGTGAGCCGGTAACTCACACGCAAAGACGTTGGATGGTTTCAGGCCGTGCCAGCCCAGCGGAGGAGCGCAGCGGTGCCGGCAGTGCCGCTGCCCGCGGCATCGTGTTGGCCGTCCCGGTGCGGCCCCGTCCCCGTGGGCTGGGCTGCGTGGTGGCCGCGGTGCCCTCGGCGTCGCCTCGTAGCACCAGCCCCGCTCGGCAGCGGGAACGCGGCATGTGCCCAGCCGGACAGCCCGGCGCGCTCGGAGCTGCCTGTGCCTGCCGGCATCGCCGGAGGAGGAGGAGGAGGAGGATTTCCTTGCTTCGCCCCATTCCTAGCTGCCCCCGTCTCTGTACGGACGCGGAATCCCCACAGGAGGGTGCTGTGAAGGCATTTAATGTGCAGATTTTGCAGGGAAGATCGGAGTTTTGAGGAAACGGCGATTCTAGGGAAGGCGAAGCTGTGTGGTTCTGGCGAGGACAGTGCGTGCGTTGTCCGCGGGGAGGGATGCGGGCAGAGGGCCTGTGTTGGCGCAGCACTGCGGCAGCACCCTGGCTGTCCCGGCACGTGGGTCCCGCCGGCGGTGTCGGGGCGGCGAGTGGCCACCACGGGGAAACCGACGTGCTCGGGTGCCACAGGATTGAGCGTGCGGTAACCAGCGAAGCATCCCCGGGGCTGTTACTGCTTACGGCGGGTACCGGGACCCTTCACGGTGAGTGCCATCTGTGGCCCACGGGTCGCCCAGCTTCTTGCCGATGAGCCTTGGCACCGCTCATCTACTTGCCCGTCTGTATGTAGAACATTTAATCCATATAAGCTGCAAAATCCATTTGGTTGCAAGTAGAACCTCTAACTTCTGTCCTAAAATACTTTGTAAATGAGACCGTTTCATTCAGCGTGATCAGAAAGGCTCATGAAAAATAACAGAGAAAGCTCTCCTTAGTTCTTGGCTGTAAAACTTTTCTTTCAAATATTTTTAATAAAATAGGTTATCCTTTTGTATAGTATATACTTGTGCCAAAATACTTTCATGTGACAAGGCCGGTTGGATAGCATTTCCCGCACGCTGCTTCCTTCGGCTGGGGGGCTGCTTCAAACACACCAAGTGTGATGGTTTAAAAGAAGACGGAAGACCCCACCCCGGGGGGCTGGGGGCTGTTCCCCTTCGCCTCCCGCTTCCCCTCTGCCCCCACCCTGCCTCCTCCTCGCGCTTCTCAATGTTTTTTTTAATAAACTGTTTAAAGCAAGGATTATAACTAAAATAGAGACTTATCTTTGGGACGACCTCTAGAGCACGTGGGGGGATTAAATCCAATTCTGTTACACAGAATATGGTTGCTCTGATTCTTTTAATGGCAATGAGATAAACTGATCGAGCTGTATTATCATGGGTTTCTTTTAAATGTGCTAGTCATTAAATGAGAATACATCCCTCTTAAACTTGGTGAGTGGGATCCGTGTGCGTTCGGTGCGTGCCCCTGCGGGGGCTGCCCGCGCCTGTTCCGTGCCAGATCTTGGATCTCGGGCGTTTGGGTGGAGACTGTGTTCGGCAGAGAGGGGGCTTTGTGTTAGCCGGCTTTTTTGGCACTCCTCTTAAATTGCATCACCTAAATCTTTTGACGGGGTGGATCACCACAAAGCTTACCGAATAAACCCTGTGGAGGGACGGTGCCCGGCAGCAGCGTTGCAGCTTTGCCCCAGTACCGGAGTGGTCGATCCGAGCCGTTCCCGTGTCCGTACGTGTGTTAAATTGGCCGCAGGTTATTGCAAATAGACTCGGATTTTGGCTTTCTAAAGTGAGACTTGCTGCTTCCCGGAGGCATTTCGGCTTAGCGGTAACCAGCGATAGTCTTGGTAGCTCCTGGTTACCAAGCATAGCCTGTTTGGATGTTAGAAAATTAGAGCATAAATTCTTACACCAATCAGCTGTGTCATGTGCGTCGCCTCCATGACCTCCAACTGCTGTTACTTCAAACAGTTGCCATTAAACACAGTCGATAACACCCTTATGTATTCTATAGGATCTTTTCCTCCTGCCATCTCAAATGAAAAATAAACAAAAGAGCTTAAGCATGCAACGTGCTAAATAGACTAATAAGCTGTGAAAATATTTTACGGGGAAATCTGGGGCAGGAGCTGTCTGCTGAAGCAAGCCTATTAGACTTGGCAGCAGAAAGGCTTCGGGAGGCGTTCTTTGGGAGAGATAATTGAAAGATTTTTTTCAAATGTATGTGTATTATTTTTTTCCCCTTTCTGAGTAGTTTTAAGAAATCCCTCCCTCCTTAAATTGATTACCTCTCAGCATCAGAACGCCTTGGCTTTAAGTACCCGCTAAGCTGCTCCTCTGCTGATTTGACTTTGCCTTTCTGTTAACTGTAAAACAGGTTTTAATCTTCTCATTTAGATGTTTTAATAGAAAGTAAATGTTTAACTTGCTTTGCTGTGGCATCCAAACCTTTAATCTGTGGGAATGCTTATAATGAATCAAAATTGTGCTTTTGTTTAAACCGGGCGTCACCGGCCATCCGCGGGGAGTTCTGGGTGGGATTGTAGGCGCGTGGCTGCTGGTTTTGGGGGGGGCGGAGGACGGGTACCTGCGCAGGTACGCGGCGGCGGGGGGAAGCACAGAGCCAGGAGCCGGGTTTTGCTGAAAGAGGCTGAAAAGAGACGGGCGGGCGGACGGTGGTTCCTGTGTGGAAGGGCCCGGGGTGACCTGCCCGGGGCTGGAGCTGGTGGCCAGACGCTGGTGTCGGGAAAGGCAAATAACCCTCCGTGGGCTGATTGACTGGTGATGGGGTTTTAGGAGTGTGACGGGGAGAGCGGCGAGAACCTCGACAGCTCCCAGCTCTGGGGAATGGGGAAAGGTCGGTAAACATGCTGTAAATTAAGTGTTTGTGATCACTGCCTGCAAGTTTAATCACAGCTTTTTGTGGAGGTTTATGTTTGGAGATCAGGTACCTGTTCGGTGGGGTCACATTGCTGCTGCAGCGAGCGAGCGCTGGAGCGGGGCGCGTGCTCAGACAACGCTAAGAGCAGGCTGGCCTGGGGTTCGCGTCCTCTCACGCGGGGGGGCTGCCACTCTCCTATAGCCTTAGGCTTAAATTTCATTTTATTTTTAAAAGAAGGCATAGCTGGCTCTAGGACACAAACACCGCTGGCAACTTAGCATGCCGCATGCAGAATTTATCGGGGGGGAGGCGCAGAGCGAGTATGGACAGAAGCCATCTCGGGTGCAAGAGCAGCCGCTCGTGCCCGCTGTGGTGGCGAGGGCGGGAGCGGCAGCGGCTTATCCCTTCAGATGCCTCATCTGCCTCAAATAAAAATGGGGATTTTTTTCAGGCTGAAAGCACAGCAAGCCCTGGGAGACCGAGAGCGCTGCCAAAGCTTTTACCTGCGTGTTTCTGACCGGCCCGTGCTCTCGGGGGGGAGACGGCGCTCAGGGCCGCTGGGTTCAGAGACACCTACAAATACTCTGTAAACACAACTTCTGCTGTCTTAAAGATGACTCCATTAGTACAGGTTCATCTGGATAAATAAAGTGCTCTAATTTCCAGGCTGGCGCTGTAAGCTGGCCAGCTGTAATTATCTAGGTGCTGGCGCTGTAAGTACCCGGTGCCTCTGGCGAGCCCCAGCCGTCGGCATGCCGGGTTACCCTGCGCTCGGCGCCGAAAGCTGTGAGGACGGTTCTCCACCAGTGTTTTGGCGTCTCCCCTCGTGCTCTGTGCTCTCGCCAGCCCGAGGTCGTTGTGGATGGTCCCCGTCCCCGCGGAGCGCAGGGCCCGGGATGGCGGTCCTTCCAAGGGACAAGGGCGAGCTCGGGTGCGGGAGCATGCCCCGGCACCCAAATCCGTACCCGATCTGTGCCTCGGCTGGGCTGTGTCTGGAAGTCAAAGAGAAGAAAGCTTTCAGTAAAATAATAAATCTACTTCAAAACAAAATATGAGTGAATATCGGGATTAAGTGCTTTGTTTGGAAAAATGTAAACTCACTATTTCAACTTTTCTAATGAGTTCCTGTGCAAGAGATCACAGAATCCCAGACTGGTCCGGGCTGGAAGGGCCCTCTGG
>RSEF01000021.1:1249248-1270132 GCA_003993805.1 Himantopus leucocephalus | reverse complement strand
ACCAAATCCAACACACAACAACCCCTAGAAAGAAAACTAACTGGATCCCAGCTGAAACCAGGACAGTGACTGAGACCTGAAAAGTTTTATTTTTCAAAACTGGTAGGAAACAACAGCATTTCAAGGAAATCCCTTCTGCCAGGTGCAGGCGGCTGCCCCGGCCGGCTCTGCTTGCTCCTCCCCGGCGGTGGCAGGGCTGGACGTGCCCTGTCCCATTTCCACTGGGGATTCGGACCTCGCTCTGCAGCGTCAATACGCTTACGGGTGTCCCGGCAGCGTCTCCAGCGAAGAACTTGCTGTTCTCCATGAGGAGAATGACGAGCGGCTTGCATCCATCCGCAGGGAAACGGAGCTGCTCCGTCGCTGGGCGCTGCATTTACATGTTGGGTTTACGGCATATTAACTTACATGTTTCATTTTCTGAGTTGCAGTCATCCTAATTAAATTCATGTGCAAATTCCGCCTGTTTGCCTGTTTCCCTTGGTGTTGTTTCCTCTTTGACCAAAATCCCAGTACCCCTGAGGGGTGGCGGGCGCGCTGGGGTGCTGGGAGAGCCGGGGGGGGAGGAGCGTGGAGCCGGCACTGTGCTGGGAGGGTTGCGGTGGGAGGGTTGCGGTGGGAGGGTTGCGGTGCAGTTGGCAGCGCTGGTGGAGGTGTTCGCATTCCCCACGGCCCGTAGGAGCGGATTGAAACGCTGCATCAGACATACCTATCACCAAAATAATAAAAGCATTGTGAAAGCGGTCAGGTGTAAGTTACCCACTTGGCACGTTGGAGGCAGCTCCTCCCCCCGGGCGAGGCCAAGCCACTGAATTCATCCCCCGGGATTTGGCGTTAAAACGTGTTTGCTGCCAGCTGACAAAAGAGTCGGGCTCGGATTTATTACACCGGCACCTGCAGTAAAAAATGACAGATGATGAAAATGTATTTAATTATCATTCAGCGCCACATCTCTGTCTGCTCCGGTCTCGGCACGGCAGCTGTTGGCACACACGGTATTTTAAAGTCAATGTGCTCGTCTGGAGCAGAGCCCCTCTCCCCGCGCAAACGGGCAGGGGACAGCGGGGGCCGCGAGCGCCGCCGAGGCGCGGACGGGCAGATGCAAATTTGCATTACGCTCGCCTCCGCCGCCTCATCCGCCGGACCTCCCGCGGCTTCCCGCTCCGCGAGGAAAGGCGCCCTCCCCGAGCCCGAATTAGGGATTCCCGTGGGCGCTGGATGTGCCTGCCCCTCCCTCGCCATCGCCGCCCCACGGCCGGGCGCCGGCAGCGGCAACCAGCGCAGCGCACGGCAGATGTAATTAACAACCATGCGGCAGTTGTTGCGGGGGGGACACGCGTCTCAAAGGCGACTGCGGTTTGCAGCAAGGTCAGGGCAGACAGAGCGCGTCGTTACTGCAGCAGGGCTCGGATGAGTCTCGTGGCCAAACGAGGGTTCCCCCGGTGTTAACTTTTCCCGTTGCAATACAGAGCTGCGCGCAGCACTGGGGAGCCGCCGTGTGTCATGTGTGTCATGTGTGTCATATGTGTCGTGCATGCAGAGCTCCGCAGGCGGCAGATAGAGGTGTAGGGACGGACACGGGCGTTTGGCCCCCGTGGCGGGAGGTGGCCCAGGAGCAGCTGGCCCTGGCCCGGGCGGGCAGCCTCTCCCAGCTGCGCTCAATGGGCGCTGACGAGGGGAAGGGGACGGCCCAGCTCCTCCCCGCAGCTCAGCTCACTCTGCCGGAGCACCCCTGCAGCGCAGAGCCCGGTGCTCCCGTGCCCCCTCGCGCCCCCACCGTCACCCCTGCGGCTCCCTGGATGCCGGTGAGTGCTCCCGCTCGGGCAGGCCTGCCCGCTGCCTGCGGCTGTGGCTGGTTTGGGGCAAAACCAGGCAGTTCAGAGGGTGAGCTGGGGCGCGTGTTGGCTGGTGTCGGGGCTGCGGGCTCTGCCGCAGGATGGTGGTCGCTGTCGGTGTCCGTGTCGGGAGCGCCGGCCCGCGGGGATCGATGCCGCGCTCTGTGACTCTTGGGTGACGGCAGTATCGTGTCCGAGGAAATCGCATGGGTAGGAAATGTTGTTTTCTGTTATCAGGAGCGTAGGAACGCATCACGTGCGCAGGTGGGTGCGTAATTCCCTGCTGCTCTCCGCAGCCCATGGCGTTTTCCACAAAACCCTTCCAAAAAACCCCGGCAAATCCAGGTTTTAATCGGGACGCGCGTATTTCGAAGGGAGCTGGTGGGGAAGGGATCCTCCAGCCTCTGGTTTCCTTCTCCTCCTCTTCGTGTCCCCGGGGCTCGGCGGGGGCTGCTCCTGGCTCCCGAGGGCTGAGCGTTTGGGGTCGCTGAGGGGTGGTGGCCCTCACGCTGTACGGGAGGAAAGATTGCTGTCGGGGCTTCGTTACCACTTGTGTCCTGTCTGTGCTCACCAGACCGCTCGGGGAAAAAGGTTTTTTGGGAGAACTAAAACATCTGATCCTCGATGGCTTCTGAATAACAGCGTAGGCTTTTTAGACGTGAACTCCAGGAGCTGTGCACCGTGTGGAGGAAACCATAATCGATGAGTAGAGGCGGTCAAAGGAATTAGCCAGAAACCATCAGAAAAGTGTGGTATTTTGCAAAGCTTAAGAGGAAAAACTGCAATATTTTGATCTTGCCAAAACACTTTTGCCATTGCAGCATTTTCTTTGCTTTTAATAATGATTTTAAAAAATACTAAGTTGAAAGCAAAAACCAGAAGTGATCTGGAAGAGAGGGGTTTTCTCAACAGCCCTTTCACGGGGTATCCTCGCCTTTGTGTGCGGAACAGGGAGTCGTTTGCTTTTGGGGGAGACTTTGCCTGGCAGGAGCATCTCGCACACCAGAACTCATACTTTTTTGGTAGATGCGGAGGTTTCCCCCTGTGTGTTGGCCGGAGGAGCCGAGCAGGTGTGCGGGGCTGTGCTGGGTGGGCACTGCTCTCCATTAACCATGGTAAAACCCAAGTTAAGAAGTGGAGCAATCGGCTCAAAACCGGGGACTTTTAAGATGTCTCCAAAACTTGTGGTGTTAACGTTCTCCCTTCTTCAGAGTTTGGGGGCCGCGGGGGGCCGGGGCATCGCTCTCCTGCCAGCCCCTGACCGGCCGCCGGGCTGGGGGCGTTTCGGAGCGGGTAGTGAAACGGAGCGGTTTTTAGTATTCATGAAAAATGCTTGTGACAGCCTTACCCCAAGTAATGAGAAGCCACCTGCAGTTCGGAGCAGTACTTGATAATGCCGTAATTAGATTGGAGATGCAAAAAAGCTCATTAAAATTAAATAACATATTTGTCACTGTTTTAAGAGGCGCAGATTGCCTCGAACCATGCTGGTCTCTTGACCTTGAGTATTTTGGTGTAGTCCTCACTATCGAGAGTGTGAAAGTAACATCGGAGCGTCCCGCCGGTGGTGTCGTGCTGGGGGATTTCGGCACAAGGTTGCAGGCGCTTGCCTTCCCCAGTCGCGTCGTTTGGCACCACCTGGTTTTCACTGTGCTTGCCCAACGGGGCCATGCTCCTGGCACCTGGATGTGGTGCGGGGGGACGGACCTGTCCCCGCGGTTTGCAGGGGCACAACGTGGGCACAAAGGGCAGCCGCTCTCGGGAGAAGCGGTCCCTGCCTGGCTCCACGCGTGGCATGCGTCCGCTCCGCTCTCCCCCCGTATCTTTGCAGGTTTCTCGCCTTGTGGTCAGGATCCATCCCTCGTTTAGGTGAGAAAGCGCCTTCCCATCTTCTCGGGGGTGGCCGCTGTTGAACGTGCAGAGAAATTCCAGAGTTTCATGGAGCTTGGATAACTTTTCCAGCTGCTGCCTGCCGATGGGTTCGGGCAGGCGGCAATGAATTTCCCCCACCTCTCCCGCGCTGTGGTGGAAGACCGGCTGAGAGCTCCCGGTGGAGCAGAGCCGGGAGGAGCCGGTGCTGGAGACCCGGCGGTGCCAGACCCCAACTCTTCAGAAATCCCCAGAAATCCTGACGTGTAACGGGGAGTGACGTCGGACCGCGCTGAAACGCCGCAAGCTGGAGGGGTGGGGAGGCAGCTCGCGAGAAGGTGGGAGAATCGCTCAGTGCAATGTCTTTTCCTTCTTGCCGGTGCGAATTGCGAATGCAAATGTGCTCGGGTTGTGAATCTGTGCAATGCAGAAGCGCAGCCTTCCGAAGGCATTTGTCTCTATCTCTTCAGTTTTTGATGAAATACAATAAAATGTGTTTTAAATTCCCTTCCTCCCTCCTGCCTGAAAAGGAACATGCAAGGCCATAACGGCGTCTATTAACAAGACTGTAATTTTCCAAAATTAATTTTTAATGACTAATTTGTCTTGTTTTCACATGTTTTATACAACACCTATTGTTTAAGCCCCATTTGTTTCTCCACAATGTCACCATGAAGGAGACCGGCTCTGGTTCAGGATCTCCGGCTCGAGCATCCGTCGCTGGCTTTGCTCTCGCCTGGGGGGGCTGCTCCCCCGAAAGGGCTGCACCTGCCGAGGAGGGGGGGCTCTGGGGAGAGGCAGAGGTCACTCCTGGCAGAAGGGATTTCCCTTTTTTCCACCCCAAAATGGGGCTGCTGCCAAACAGACTGTTTCCCTAGCTCGGGGTCCCTCCCTCCCCGCTGCGGTGGCCACGTGCTGCCCTTCCCCTCCGGCAGCGTCAGCCGGCCGGGGGCTTCCCTTGCCATAGCTTTTATGCACAGAGAAGAGAATTAAAAACAAAAAGTGGGTTTTTCTTCCTCCTCCTCTCTCGTTGTGAGTAATTACACGTAGGTGTCTCGGAGTGGGAGTGTTTACAGATACTCCGTGTTTTCGGAGTGTGGGGATTTTCCCTTTGCGGCAGTCGCTTTGTGAACAGCCCCAGAGGCACCGCGGCTGCTCGGCCTGAAGCATGAACCGGTTTTTTAAGTTGGGGGGTGGGTTGGTTGGTTGGTTTTCTTGTTTGGGAATTGGGGGAGAGGAGGGAAAGGCGGGTGTCCCCGAGCTGCTGAGGAAAGAGCGTCCCTGCAGCATCACTGCCCAGCGGAGTCTCTGGGAGGGGAGCTCCTAGCGCGACTTCTGGCGCCTTACAGAGAAACTTCATTTTTTTAATAATGCTTTTATTCCCCACTTAGGAACGATCTTCAAAGGGCTAAGAATTGGGTGTTAGCAGCTTGTGCTGCTTTGCAGCTGGGCACACTGCTTGGTTTTGCTTATTGCCTGTCATGTCAGTGTTTTCTTTTATATTCCTGGCACCAAAAGTGATTTTTTTTCAGAGCTTGCTCTGACTAATGTTGATGAAGGGGCAAAAATTCATTATCAGCGAGAAAGAGCTGATGCTAGGCTGGTGTTCCCCAGGTGGGCGAGTAAATATTGGGGAACTTCTGTAGTGAAATTTCCTCTGCCAAACCTGGCGAGCGGCAGACCCCGCGGGTGCTGAGCTGTGAGACCCGCACAAACCCTGTCCCCGCGCAGCGCCCCTGTGTCCGCCACGGCCACGTGGGCACCGGCCAGCTCCGCCGGGACGAGGCGGCTGCGTGGGGTCCCCAGAACCAGTACGAGAGCCCATGATGGGCAGAGCTGAATGTGAGGAAAATACAATAAAATAAGGTGTTTTCACAGGCACAGATTGAGATCGGACCCGTCCGCCTTCCGCGCTCGGGCTGGGTACTTGATTATTAGCAGAATAAGCCTCGTCCATTGTCCAAGCGCAGGAGATGGGACCGAACGGGTCTCACTGTCGATGACGGGTATTTCCAGATAAACCAGTCAATGCGACTCCCGTTGTTGAGGAGCGGAGCAAAGGGCTGTCGCTCTGCCTCGCTTGGGCTCCCGGTCAGATCCACGCCGGTCCTTTAAGCGACTGTCCGGCAGTTTCAGAGAGAAGGAAACCACCCAAAAAACCATTTAGCCCATGTGGTTATACTGAGGAATCTGCTGGAAGAGTAAACCCTGGGTAAACATCCTCAATTTTCTGCCTCCTGAAATGGAGCAGCTTTTAGAGTTTCAAGCCACAATTTGTATTCAAATGAAGGTCATTTGAAAGGTGTAACATAGTAAACAGCCATTATTTCATTTTGATAGTGGTACTAAAATTATAGTGTTGGTTGAATTATTTTAGTATAGGACCATTACCATCTCCCTAAAACACTTATAGGGATTTTTATATCAGTGCTGCAGTCCTGAAATTAGAGGAAAATTAAAAATCACACGGCTGTGGTAGGGAAGTAATTTTTTTGCAAGCATGCCTTCGTTTTATTGTGCATTCTCCTTCCCTTGCTTCCCTGCCAAAAGAGAGATGCACGTCTTCTGTCGGGGGCTGCTGCTGACAGATTGCTGCTGTTGCCGGTCCTCTCCCATCTACTGCCGTGAGCCGCTTCTGCTTCGGCTGTGAATTGCGCCGGGGCAGCATCCACCCCCCGCGGCAGGCTCCGTGCTGCTCGGCACCTCCCGGCGCACCTTCGTGGGGCTCCAGGGCTCCTGGCTTGAGAATAACGTGTCTGCCATCAGTGACGCCTCAACAGTCATCAGGCTTCACGGGAAACGGTGTTCACATTGCGCATCCAGCCCAAAGTTTGGCATGACCTCCGGGTAAGTGCTGCCCAAATGCCGAGCAGGTCAACGTGCACCTTGACAGTGGCCAGCATCACGCTACAGAATGCATTTATTTACACTAAATTTAAGGTACGTACAAGGGAAGGACAGCCCTAATGACGCACTCTACGCAGCGATACGTGAATGGCTGTAACAGGAGGAGAGCTGGCAGTCACCATGGGCAGCCCTCCGAAAACGTCGGTGCCCAGCCGCAGCCGGAAGGGTCCGGCACCTCTGCCATGGCCGGCTACCTGCTGGGCATGCCGGGGATGTGAGCGGGGGAGGTGTTCAGGGAAAGCAGGGTCCATCCGTCTTCCGACTCGGAAATGGATCCCCAGGAACAAATTTCCCTGTGAGAAGGAGCCGGAGGGAACGCGCCTGCGCCCGCAAACCTGTAAAAATGCAACTGTGCCACAGTGAGCCCCAATAAATATGCCAACCGCTTCCAGGTGACCAACGACCGGTTGGGACCTTTGGGGGATGGAAGGGCATCGAGATAATCTTGGTAACAAGCTGAAAACTTCAGAAAAATCACCGCTTTTCCAATTTGAGAGTTGACCTGCATTGTTTGACTTCCACAGCACGCTGGTCTGCGTCAGTGGTTCGTTATCACCCCCGGTACGGCACCCAGCGCTCTCCACACCCGGACAAGCTCTAAAGGCTCACCGTGCTGCATCACGGGAGGACACCAGTTTCCCACAAGTCAGGGCTTTCATGAGCCACCTGTGAAACTGAGTGGGTTTTTTAGTTTTGGGTTTGTTTTTTTTCAATAAAAGAAGGTGCCATGGTATCGCCCGACTTCAGTGCTCTTTGTCAGCGTATTTAAAAAATACTCGTGTAGGGGAGTAGATACACACTTAAAATCTCTCTGCATTTATTTTCTTTTAGGAATATATGTAATAAAAGTTCAGGTTAATAGAATGACGGTAATTTCCCCTATCAGGGCCGCCAGGTGAGGGTGGCTGGACAGAGCCCAGCAATTACGGCTGCTATTAGGTGGAAGGGTTGATGCACAACGGGCTGCGCGTGAGCAGGGGCTGTCAGACGTGAACGAAATCTTAATCGTGAAATTCCCGTAGATTATTATAGCTGCCTTCATTAACATTTTCACACTCGGCTGGCTAACAAATGAGGAGAAGGGCTTTCTGTACCGCTGGATTTATAATGCTCCGAATCCACTCCGTACCTCAGTGTGTGCCAGAGGTCTGCGCCCTCGCCCTGCGGTGTGCGCGTGTTGAAGTAGAAGGGCATGCGTGCTTTTTATGGAAGGGGGAAAAAATAACAGGTGTTCTGTGGATATTTTTAGTGAAAGTCTTTATTGGCGATAAGCTGGTTCTCAATGAAACAAAGGCATGTTTTGCAAATAAAATTCCCCTTAATTTATAATTCTTCCAAGAATTTAAGATGTGAAATTTCTAGTTTCTGCATCTTTGTCAATGTTCAGATTGGCGTTTGATCTGGTTTTTATGGTGTTTTGATCTGCTACTGCTTAAACTCCAGGGTTTTTAGTTGCACGAGGAGGGTGCCAGTGTATAGCCACTGGGAAAGAGCATAAACTCTTAAACCTTGGAAGTTTTTCTGCTTTAATGGTACCGAGGCTGGAGGTGTTTAAAAAAAGGATAGACGTGGTACTTGGGGATATGGTTTAGAAGTGGTTTTGTCAGGTTAGGTTAATGGTTGGGCTAGATGATCTGAAAGGTCCCTTCCAACCTTAACGATTCTATGAAATGGCGCAGTGGCCGTGGAAGGTGTTGGCCACGGAAGGCCACCACGTCACACTGCAGGTCAAGGACATTGCTCATGTCTCTTCCGCAGCCTCGCCATGCCCCGGCTTGCTCCTGCTCACAGTTGTGCTGCCGGAGCACTCCACGCTGGCACTGTGAAAATATGTTTTCATGATGAAATCATGGGGCTCTCAAGCGCAGCGTGACGTCAGGGTGCACGGTCCCCATCCTTGGGTGAAGGATGGATGCACTTGTAGAGTGGATCCTCAAGAGGTTTCAAATGGGGGGGAAAACCTGCAGCTGGATTGGGATGCCCTCGGAGATGAGCATAGCAACCTGTTCCATATTTATTATGGGCAACAATTTGACTAAGGGAGAATTTAGATTAATAACATTCAGCCTGGAGAAGTAATTTCCTTTGAGAAAGCGATTTACATGCACTCTGCCAAAAGGAGCCGTCACCGTGCGCTCTCGTCGTGTCAGCTCCAATAATGAAGTTGGAAATAACATGGGAGGTTAATAGGTCCTACTTATCTCCTTAGCACCGGAAAGGAAGATTTACAGTGCGGAGCCTGGTTTGCATATTTCCATTGGAAATGGAAAGGTTTTTCCCAGCCGAGATTGATGAGGGGTTGTGGTTACAGGGTGTCTGCTGTGCTGCTGCTCACGGCTGAGGCTGTAAACCTCCGTCCCGGGGGGATGTGCTCTCGCCGGACGGAGCCGCCTTTCCCCGGGTCACTGGCCAGAGACTTATTTAGATGCCTGTGCCACCGTTCCAGCAATAATTATTTTTAACTGGCTATATCTCTAAACTGGGAAGTTCATACAACGTGGCTGCCACGCGGTGGTTCGAAGACGGGTTGGAGCCCGGTGGGTTTTCCCGGGAGCTGCCCATGGCGTGCGAACGGGAAAGTCGTCTGGAGATGCGGTGGGAGGAGGCAGCGGTGCGGAGGATGGTGGAGGACACCTGCGTCACTTCTCGGGCTGCTGCTTGTGTGACACCATCCTCTGGGCACACATTAGAGTGTGATTTATCCTGCCTTAACCCCCGGGGAAGTGATGCACGTGGCGGTCCGTAGGGCTGGGGGCTGCCAGACTGTGCTGCTGTGTTAGCCAGGACCCGTTCCCTTAATTAGAAATAGTAATGACCTTGTCATCGCTGGCGAGGACGCTGCTGCCTTGGCTTTCGCTGAGGCTGGAAGTAGCCGGAGCCGCCCCTGTAATTGCACCTTCCCCCCGCTTTTGCCCTGCTCGCGTACGGGTGGCAGCGGCGTGCGCAGGAGGGGCGATGCGCGGGCGTTGGAGCCCTGTCACTTCAAATTACTCTTATTAAATTCCCAAAGGACTCGTGGCACGTTATGGGCTATTGCGGGAGCTATTTCGTTTCAAACAGCAAAGCTATCTGTGAGTTACAGGAGTACAAAAAAGCTCTCAAATTCTTCTGCTGCTCTCCTCCCCTCCCTTAGCGTTTTAGGAAATAGCTTTCTAACTGCTGTTCTCTCCCAGCACATTTAGGTTTGGGTCCTTGGCAGGTTGTTGGGCTCTTCCTTACTGGGAGTGAAAGAAACTTTAGAAAAGTAAAAAAATAATTCACTCTTGATAATTTAAGTCAGATAGCGCACTGAAGCCTGCTGAAAAGAATAACTCTAAAAGGGATAGAATTTTTAATAAATGTTCCGTCTAACATAAACTGTAAAATATTCATTTAAAGTCGGTTATTTCGCATTACCGAGTAAGTGCAGGAAGAATTAACTTTCTGTACAGCTTAAGGTACAATTCAGTAATAACCTGAGCCATTTAATGAATGAAATATTTAACATAATTTGCGTACATTAAGTGATGGGATACAGAGTATAACAAATGAAACTTGAGATCGGAGGGGAAAACTGGGAGGAACAAACAGGAATCCCTCAGTGTGGACCCGGACAGCCTCTCTGCGCAGCGGCTCTGGGACGGGGACAGAGCTGAGCTTGGGGACCGTCACGGTGGCAGCCCCCGAAGGCGGAGGATGGACCACGTCTGCGTGGTGGGTCTGGCCGCCCTGCTGCCGTCTGCGGGGGCAGCCCTCCCTGCGTGGAGCCCCTCCTCGGTGGGCGAGGAGGAGACACCTCCGTGCCTTTGACTGCCGTGGAGGGCGTTTTTCCACTTCTCTGTGCTTCTTGTATACCCACAAACAGTGTAGCCTTTACTCATCACCTCTTCTCGCGGTGCTCGTCTCCAGTGGGGATTGGGGAAAGGGCACTTTTTCTTCCCCATCTTTGCCTTTCCCACGTGGACCAAGCCGATGGAAACACCGTCTGAAGACAAGGGCGTGAGCAGACATGGCCAAGCTGTTTTTGGTTGGGCAGCACAGATTGGCGCGAGCATCCCTTCTGCTGCTTTTCCTGCTCTTGAAAACTCCCAGTGCCACAAAACACAATTTTTTATCTACTTTATTTATTTGTTTTAAATCAAATGGTATTCTAAGTGCACACAAGAAGCTGGAAGCTCTCCCCGCGCTGGAGACTCCTCTTGGCAGCACGATGCTCAGTGTGATGGCATGAAACAGCCTGGGATCTCCCCTGCTCCGGAACATTCCTGCAGTGCTGTGGCCACAGCTGGGTTGAACCCGCACAAAGCCCATCCTCGGGACGGGGCTGCCGGGCTCTCCCTCGCGGCACGCCTGCTCCTGGCCGTCTCCGGCTGCGCTGTCCCTCTGCACCGGGCACGTTCGGCACTGCCGGCGCATCCCAGAGCCGCTGGCTGATGCGGGCATTTGGCTGAGCTGCCCCAAGGGATGCCGAGCGTGTGGGCATCCCTGAGCCGGCACTGCTTTAGGACGGTCGCAAGGTAAATTGGGGCCAATTAAGGCAGTGAAAACCCCAGGAAAGGAAAATACGACGTAAACCTTGATGCTTTCTCCCATAAAAATAGAGAGCTTTAACAGGCATTAGGTGACCAAGCAATTTGTTCTCAGCAGGTCACTGCAGGAGGAGGCGGTTGCTAATCTGCATGTGCCCAGAAATTGCAGTTCATAATCAAAACAGTGCAGGGTTGGAGTCTCAATTATGCCCATTTAATATGGGACTTCCAGTTAGTTTTCCCTAACTGAAGCGCACTTTAATTCATTTAACTCTTTTTCTTCTTCCCTCTTAGTGGCCCTTCTGGAAGCTGTATAGTGAAATCAAGTGTCCCAGGGACCATGTGTGTATATCCGTATCCATATCTGTATCTCTACATCTCTGTATCTCATGGGTGGGGACGGGGGTGGCCGCCCGGTGACTGAGCCCTGGGGAGTGCAGGGACATGGTGCAGCACATGGTGATCCAGGTGCGGCAGCACCGTTGACTCGTCCAAAGGCTCTATAATCCTTTATTACTTTATCCCACTCCTTTTGCAGCCTGGCTCTCCCCTCCCCTCTGCCCCCCGGCACGCTGAGCAGAGGTGTCTATCGTGCTGCACGCCCCGATGCTCTGATGATCTCGAACCACCTGGAGGTGATGCCATTAACGCACACCCTCGTATGAATAATGCATCTTTCTCTTCCGATCCCCATTATTTGCTTTTTATTCTTTTTCCCAACCGCGCACTGTGTTTCTGTCATGTTGATCGTTTGCAGTGTGTTTGGGTCTCTCGGCTGGTTTTCCAGCCTGCCTGATCCTCACTCGTGAATGCCTTTTGTCATACTCCCGTGCTTCCCTATCCCTACGCACCGTGCAGGCCGTTGGTAAACCCGCAGCAGTAGAGGATGCAGGCTGGGGGTGAGTGTGAGAGGAGTTAGGGAATCCCCGTCTAGCTGGGACTGCGGAGCTCCTTGGCGTCAAAACTGACTCTCCAGAACTGTAAATGCTTAAAGACAGAGAAGAACAGAGTAATTCTGAAACACATCCCCTTCTTTGTCTAAACAAGATTTTTTTTAAAAAGGCAAATATTTTAAAATCAGTTATGAAATGAGCCTACTGTTGGGGGCATGAAACACAGGCTTGGATGAGTACTCTGAGGTCCCCTCTTGGCGGCTGGATTTGGACTACCTTAAAAGAGGGAGGGTTGTTTTCATCTCTGCTGTCATCTGCCTTGACAGTGTGTTAAAGGCAGTATTACCCTAAAAACCTTCTGCTTTCATAACAGGCAATTTTGTTTGTGTTGAAAATGCTTTGTTTGATTTCTGGAGCCATTCATTACAGGATCAAGGCTTCAAATTGGAGCCAATTAGGTCTAACAGTTGCTTTTAAAAAGCTTTTTCCGAACGCCAAGAGCTTGAAGGTTAAAATGCGGTGAACTGAGCATCCAGCCCCGCACACCGGGAGCCTGTGGGCGGCCGCGGCATCGGGTACCACCCAGGGCCGGCAGCGGCATCCCGCGCCAGGGCTGCATCCCGGCGGGGGCTGCTGGCTGCAGCCGTGCTGGGTACGGTGGCTCACCCTTTTGCTATATATAGTAAGAAATGCATCAGCATCCCTGTCCCTCCCTGAATTCCCTCTGGGAATGGAGCTAGTAAATAGCTGTTGCACTAAAAATAACACCTGCAGCAGCCCCCGGCAGCATCTTTCCCTTCCCCGGCTGAACGCGGACCCAAAGGGCTCCCACCCCGCGAGCAGATGTTTGGGTTTATGATTATTTTTATTTAGAAAAAGAAAAGAAGCAGAAATCAGCCACCTAAAGATGGAAAGACCATGAAACTGCCTGTAGTGTTTAACCTTTGGGAAACATTATTAGTGCTATCAGCCGTCTCCTCTCTAGTTAATAAAGCCCGAGGCAGCCCGGCACAGCCTGCAGTGATTTTCCAGCCGTTGCTGGCAGCCAAAAGGTGACCCGGGACTGCGCAGGCAGCGCGCCCCGGGAGCACGCATCCCTGGTAACACGGGCATCATCCCTGGTTTTACACAGCCTTCTGGTCCACTCCTTTCCAAGGAGAAACGCGAGAAATCCTGGGCAGTTTGCTGCCCTGGTGCTGATCAGAATTGTAAATGGCTTTTATCACACAAACAATGTCCTTTTTTTTTCCCCTTGTCTTTTTTTTTCCCTTGTCCTTTTTTTACTTAAATGTTTTCTCCAAAGTGAGGAATAAGTAAAATCTCAGAAGTCTGAAAATAACCTGCAAAGAATTTACAGTTCCCTGATGCCGCTCTGGTTTTAGGTTGTTTACTTTCTGTTCAACCCACCAAATAATTCCGGGCTGGTGGGTGAGTTTCCAGGGGATGAAAACCATCTGGGAGAGCAGCTCCTGCTCGGGGGTCAGAGCTGCTGCGACGCCCTGGATGAATAGTGGTGGCAGACACCTCCCTAGAGCAGAAATATTCCCACTTTCGCGCCCCACGCAGAGGGAGGAGGGTTTGATTGCAGCCAGGAGTGTAACGAGTTGCACAGGAGCTGATCCCGGCTGTCAGTCAGCATTCCTGAGCTGCTTCCAGAAACCTGACCTGTCGTTCTCATTTCTGCAAAGAATCCGCCCATTTACTGGGGAGACCTGGAGGAAAACCAACCAAAAACCCCCATCAAAAACGACCAACCCGGCAGCACCGGCTGGGAATTGGAAATTGCAGCCGAGTTCCTGTACTCATTTTTCATGTGTTTGGTTTTTTTTTTTATTCTTTCTAAACCTCGAGTCACAGTTAAAAGGAGGAGGAAGAACTTAACGAGCCATGAACGCTTCAAATGGGGAAAGAGAGCCTAGCACTTAGATTTACAACAAATGGCTCGGGTCTTAACTTAGCCTGGGAGCAAACCTCTGCTCTCTAAGTGTTTGGGGTTGTCTTTTTCTGTTGCTGTTGCGGATGCTGCCCGGCGGGGAGGGCCGGGGACGCCGCAGCCCCACAGCCCTCCCGGCGCTGGTGCTCGGGCCGTGGCTGCTCCGTCCTGCCCGGCGGAAGGAAGACCTTTCCTAATTGGTTGTGTAATGGGATCATTTATAATGTTTTAGGTAATAATACCAACAATTTCAGAAGGTCTTTTTTGTGCCGTTGACACCCTAGGTTTTCTTTGAGGTTTATTTGGATTAATTGGGCGGATGTTTGGGGAAGAAAACAAATACCTGCTGGTGTTTGATTTTGCTCACACAGCTGTGGGATGAAGAGAAACGGCAGCAGAAGACCTTAAACTCCACCATATTGCCTCTGGGGAGGTTTGTGAGGGATAGTTGGGTCCTAGAAACAGAATTTCACAGCCTTGTCACCGCAGTTAACCGGAGGGTTTTTGGGTCCGAGCACTGGGGTGACCCAAAGAGGCTTTAATGAGCCAACGGGCATTTTGCGTCTCTGAAGGCTGCGCGGCAGAGAGCTCTCCTTTCTGCTAATAGCTCTGTGGCCTGTGAGTAACGAGTAATTAATTTATATTAACATTTGAATACTGCTTTTTCTGTCTGCCTCTACTTCTTTACTCCTATATCTCGCATTGGTCCTTCTTCCATTTTGACTTTTTTTTTTATGTTCGTGGAGCAATACGACGTTATGGGCTCCTGCAACAGATTGGCACCTGGCGATGCCGTGGATGCGCCTCTGGGAAGGGCAACTAAAAGCCATTAGTCCCTCGCAGGCCCTGGTTCTTTTGGGATCTGGAATACTTAATAGAACACCTGGGAATTGTATCGGCACACGGCACGGCTTCATTTCAAACACTTTTCATAAACTTTGATTGTCCTCACGGTGCTCAGGTATGGGGCTGCGAACGCTGTGATGCTCAAGCCTCAATCGGTACAATTTTATCTGTTCACAAGTACAAAACGCTAAAAATTATTATAGGAATGACAATAACAAGTAGCATTGGTAATTTTTTTTGAGATTAAATGTTGTTCGCACAATGACACAGGGGCACTTGTGTGGTATTTACAGAGCACCTTGGAGAGGTGGGAGACTCTTCAATGTAAATGGTACAAAAGGAATAAAACCAGTAAATAATCATTTAAGGTAAAGCAACTCCTCTATTTTGCTAGATCTTCGGGAGAAGAGAGATCCTTGTGCTTGGGGGGCAGGAGGGGGATACATGAAGCATGAAAGCAGCGACATCCAGGACTCCATTTTACAGTAATTAAGATACGGGGACTGAGTTCATCGCAGGACAGCGCCGCTTTAGCCGAGAAAGTAAACTGTACCGGTTCCTGCTAGTTCCAGATTGCCGTGCTCTGTGGCTCTCGGTCTGACCAGCACCATCATTCGAACACAGCTTTTATCATGATTTAATATGTATCTTTTCAGAAGGATTTTAATTCCCTGTTTGAAATAGGAAAACGCCATAAATCAGAGACAGAATCTTTTAACATTTACAGTTTTAAATGAATTCCTGTTGAGAGTCTCTTAAGCCAGATTTATATCTGATTCTGCATTGAACTGTGTCGTTATGTGGGACTGAAAAACTCTTACAAAATTAGGCATAATGCAAAAACATGCTGAAAAGACAGTTCTGCAGGAATGTGGAACATTATTATGTTAGAGAATATTGGAGTGAGGAATATGCAGAAAGGGACAATTACCGTGGATATTTTCCTTTTAATGAACCTTGCGCAATTCTTCAGTGGAAGGGTTTGCTGCTGTCTCTGTGCAGGAAAAGGTGAATTGAGAAAGCGCTGATATTTTCACCTCCTCTGGTATTTCGGCATAGCTGCCTCGTTGGGAAGAGCAGGACTTTGTGTCACCGGCGTGGTGGGGAGGACGAGCCGGGCTGGGGGGGATGCTCGCGGCCAGCGCTGGCTGCTCCCAGGGGCTGGAGGCAAAGGCCACCACCTGGGTCTGAGGGACCACTCCGCAGGCTCGTTAGCGAGGCCACTGTCTTCCTAATCCGTGCGGTGGGTTCCTGGTCTCAGCTGGGAAGGAGAGCTGGGGCTGGCGGGGCTTTGCTCTGGCGCTGGGCAGAGATGTCCCCCGGGGTGGGCGTGCGGGCGGTACCCGCACAGCATCCCTGTAGCATCCTCCCAGCCCCACGCCACCGGCTGCGGTGTAGGACTCTGTGCTCGGCAGGTAGAAAACAGTAACTGCAAGTACTACCCAGCAGAGTGTCCTGCTCTGAGCAGTGCTATTCATTTCGTGTCCGTGTTTTGCTCTTTGGAACCCAAAAGGAGGAAATCTCCGTAGGTTCCCAGCCAAACAATCGTAGCAGCAGATTACAAATAAACAAAACCAACATTTTCCCCCCAATGTGTTCCTCAGGCCAGCAGTCCAGTTTCTTGCAGCTTAAAATCCACCCGCATCCTTCAGTGCGCTCGTTCACCAGGGTTGGAGACATTGGGCTCGGCCAGTCATGATTGGAGATACGGAATTGCCTTTGGCGGGCGAGCGCGCCCGGTGGCATTGATGGAAGGTGATGGGAACAGCTCCACGGGTTTCCCTCTGGATCTGCTCCGGTGTCTGCGTGGGATCGCTCCCGTGATGGGGGAGCAGCTTTAGGCGCGATGAGCTGCTGCTCTTCCTGAAAAAATGGAAATCGAGTGGGTTTGAACTCTTCCGATTTGGATGGAAAATAAAAAGTTAAACGTAGCGCATTTGCTGATGATGTGGTGCTTAAACCTGAATAAAGTAGGAAAAAAAGATTAGTAACGCCGGATACTGCCTGAAGTACTTCAGCCACTGTTCTTCCAACTGAACTAAACTTGGCTGTTTTACTGAAACAAGCCAAAAGAGCTAAATATTCTCAATTTGTCTTGGTCAGTTGAGGAAGACAAGAAAAATATGAGGTACTGTCTGGAAGATGTTTAATAATGTTGCCCACGTGCCTTAGCTGGGGGAGAGTTAGGTGAAGTGGGGAAAAAAACCCTATATACAGCATTCTGTGGTGTGCTTTATATGGAGATCCCTTGTGTTTCTGCCTCAGGTGTGATGGTGTGGCTGGGCTCGGTGGGAGGCTGCCAGGAGAAACATGAAGCAATTCAATGGCAAAATCATTCGGGGCCTTTTCTCTCCCAAACCTGTGGTTTTCCTAAATTTTATAGGTGAAGAGTGCCCTTGGATTTTTGCATTCAGCAGGGCTCAGGGTCTGGCGTTGCCCCCAAAGGCAGGTTAGCAGAAGGGGATCTGGTCTGTCCCGCCGTGATGCACCGAAGTGCGGTTGGGGTTTGCCGCTGGATGGAGGAGAGCTGCAGAAAATTAAATGTTCCTCTTTGTTTCTGTGGGAGTCGAGGGCAGGGCAGCGTCTCCCACGGCGCGTGCCTGCTCCGGAGCACGGGGACGCACCTCAGCATCCTCAAACCATGCGACTGTTTGAATTGTGTAAAATAACTGAGGTTTTTACTATTACGCAGTAACTAAAGAATCGTAGACACAGGTGTCTTACTGAATTTTCTTTTCTTACCCCACTGCGTATTTGACGCTTTCAGGCTACGGAAGAGAAGTCCCGTTTGCGGTACTAAAGCTAATGGCGGCAGCAAGACGACGGTTCACGTGTTTCTTTAAATCACAGGGTTTACTCCAAGGTCATTTAAAAGAAAGTATAATAATAATAAAATAATCATGTAATGATCTGTGGGTATTTTCCAGTAAGTAAAGATTGGGCATTATTTAATATCGCCCTGTTTTACTGACTATCCCTCAGTTTGGGACTTAAATGGAAGATAAAATCTATCCTAATCCCATTAGGCACTGGCTTTGCTAATACTTGCGACTAACAGTACTTCCGAGCCAAGTGGTTCAGGACAAGCTTTGCTAAGTGTGTTTGTGCAGAATTATGGCCTTGCTGTTACAGAGACCCGTTGCATATTTACCTTTACTATTTTCCCTGGGTGTCTGGCAGGTGGAATTGCTGAGTGCATCTCGTTTAACTCCGGTGTCTGTTACCCACCACAGAGTCACATGATTGGGGTTTTTTTCTTCTCCTTTTCATGTGTTTTAGAGAAAACTATTTCTTGTCTTAATCCATTTTCTTCATACCAGGTTTAGCCTTGAAAATAAAGCATTGAAGTCGTCCTCTTCCTACTTTACAGGGCGACAAGGGCTAGCGGCTTTGAGCTCTGGTGGTGCTGACCGGGGAGAAGTGCCGCGGTTTGACTGAGCTGAGCCTCACAGATCCGTACAGCTCAACCGCCGTTTTCCTTCCAGTAATAAACAATCCCCAGCAACTTCTCAAATTAAAGTTCTAATGGAAAGTATAGCAGAGTGGGCTGAAGTCTTCTGCATGCTGGAAAAAAGATCTATGAATGCATTCTAAATGCGATCATGTAAAATAATCATTAATTATTAATTATTAATTATCAGCACAGAGCGTCTGAATTTGCTGGGCTGCAGGACAGCGGGTGCCGTGGGGCACCTTGGACTGGAGAGATCAAGTTTTCCATTTCCATGAAATCGCCCTGGAAGCATTTTGGCACAGGGGTAAAACCTGCTGTGGATGATGTTGGCCACACCTCTGACCTTTTTTTTGTTTCCTTTCCTTTGGTTTCCTTTTGTTTGTTTGGGGTTTTTTGGGGTTGTGTTATTTTTAGTGAGTAAAGCAAGTTTTCTTTAGGAATGTGTTGAAGCCTGTTTGATGCTGTTTTATGCGTTGTGCTGAGGCTGCCGTTGGTTTTGCTCTTTTACTCCTTTAACTTCAGGGCTTAAAGCACGCCGCTCGAGTGCTACGGCTGGAGGGGCACCCGCTGGAGGGGTACCCCCTTTCGGCGGCGCCCTGGGCGCGTGCTGCCCTGGCACTGCTGCGAAACGCCCTCACAGGCAAACGCCTTGATCAGCTATCGGAGCTCAGGATTCCTAAATGTCATCCTATAATGTCTAATTAAGGTTGCAGTTTGAAGACATCATGTACTTTAATTGAAAACTGTAAGAGTAATCTATTCCATTTTTTTCTGTTAAATTAATAGCGTGGACCTTTAGCAGATGGTTAGCGAGATGCCATTATTAAAGAAAACGTCCCACTGCCTGCGATCCAGCCGCTTGTCACCGTGCGCAACGCGGAGAAACAAGACGTACGCCTCCCCAGCCAAACGCACTTTCCGCTCCGTGGCTTTATTCTCCTGCGGTGCCAATTAGCGGTCCCAGGGCTGCCATTGCGCCTCTTTTGCAAGATTTAAACTCTGCAGAGGTGTTGTGTGCCGGGCGAGGCTGGGTGAGGGAGCTGGCGGCAGCCCGCGGGCGGCGCGTCGTCTTCTGCGCTCTGGCGAAGCAAGGGAAAGCAAGAAACGGTTTGGGCCCCAGAAACTGGGCTTTTTCATCCATGAGGGTAACAGACCAAGTGGTCTGGCTTAAGCTATTTAAGGATATTTCCGTGGGTATAAATAAGTGTCTCTGCGGTGTGCGAGTGTGCACTGCGTTAACAGGGGTGAGCTCTGCCCCTCCGTCCCCGTGGTGAACGTCACTGGGTCGTGTTCACCAGTCCCAGGTTTTGGTAATGAATCTCTCGTTCCCCCCGTTACGCTTCCTCTCTCCCTCTCCTATTGCTCTGCCGCTTCCCAGGGGGACAAGCAGCAGCAGAGGAGACTGGGGAAAGCCGGAATATTTATCACTCTCTCCTACGCAGAGGCTCTAAAACAGCTTCTGCAAAATAAATCTCCTTTAAGACCCTTCCAGAGCGGGGTTTGGCTTATTGCTCCAGGAATAAAGAAAAGCCTTTTCTTCCCTGGGCGACTAGCTGGGACCCCCGGCGGTGATGGCTCGGGAGGCCGCCACGTCCTGGCGACTTGTGGTTTTTCTGTCTGCCAGAAAATGGGCATTTAGAAACCTGCCGTTCGCTGGGGGAGCTGTGGTGGTGCAGCACAGGGCGAAGCAGAGCATCCTTGCGCAGGTGCCGTCAGGCAGCTGGGGGAGAAGGGCGTCCCCAGGGCGAGAGCATCGCTCCGGGATGGAGGATGCTCGGAGGGAGGAGTGTCAGGGATGCAGGGATCTGCGTTCCCCAACAGCGCCTCGTCTTTGCGGAGGAGGAATTTGCACCAGCTCTGAGGAGATGAAGTTTGAGTCCTGACGAGGCAGAGACCTCGTTACAAAGCGGCTCTCTCCCCCTGAGGGTGCTGAGGAAACGGGGACCGATGTCGGTTCTCCAGGCAGGGCGCAGGGGCGTAGCGGGGGTCCTGGGCACCGCAGCCCCCCGGTACCGCCTCCCCCGCCGGGGCCGGGAGCCCCTCGGCACAGCGGGGACTGTAAGTGATTCAATTAGTTAGCTGCAGATACTGGTAATAAAACCCGGCTGCCATCTAATTAGATAGAACATTAGTTGGTGTACCCTTACTCAATTAGAAAAATACATTTTAAATGAAGCTTTAATTTATTTTTGTCTTTGCCTCTTCCATCGCGATGGAATTAATGTAGTAACAGGAACGCTTGCGTTCGGCTACCTCGCGTCACCCACCAAACACGGTGATGCCGCGCTGCCCTGCCCCTCCCCACGGCGTTTTTGGGGACAATTAGAGCGAGTCCCGCCAAAATGCCACTGCTGCTGGGAGGCTGGGCGGCTTTTTGAAGGACAATTCATGGCACGCTTTGGAAACCCAAAGCCACACAAGTCCAACCTGACAACCTGCTCTGCCTTCTCTTGGGAAAATGCAGCAGTAGGACACCTCTATCCCGTCGGGCTCCAGCGTGTGTCGCTAAGGCAGGCTGTCAGTAAAACCGTAGGAGTATTTGCGTTTATTCCCCGTCTCAGCTTCAGAGTGTGCAGAGCAAGATTTTTTCTTTAGAAAGTTGCAGATAGGTAACACTTCAAGACGGGGGGGGGGGGGAA
>RSEF01000021.1:1193083-1249242 GCA_003993805.1 Himantopus leucocephalus | reverse complement strand
GGGGGGGGGGGGGGAAAGCAGCATTACCTGCAAAAGGAAATAAACCATTTTGTTTAAATGTTTTTAGTTGTTGACAGGAATCTGTCAGCCTGACAGCAGCCTGACTTGAGCTTCTTCTCTGGTAACTCAGAAGCTTGGTTTGCTTTTCTCTTGCTTCTGACTTCTCCCCAGCTTCACCGAGCGACATCCCTTTCGATGCCGTGTTGCTATTTTAAGCCAAACAACTGGACGAATGAAATGGTATTGCAATTTTTTGTTCCAGTGGTGCTAAACAAGGTAGTGAGAACTTGCTGCGTGCGGTTTTCAGATTGGTTTGTAGTTGTATTATTCAGAATATTAATGGCTTTGAGAGCGGGGACGGCTAGAAAATGAAAGCGGCATGATCCCGGCTGAGAAGATGCTACATAATCAACATGAATTTGTATTTTCATTTCAGAGTGGAAGGACGATAAGGAAGCGATGGGCTGGAATTTGTCTTTATAGCAGCGAGGACGTGGAGGTTTCCTAAGAGAATAAATGTGCTTGCTTAAGAGATTGCAACTTTATTAGCTCTGTGGTATAAATCCAGAGATATGTACAAACTCTCCTGCTTTCTCTTAAAACATGCATATATTTTAAGCTTATTAATTTGGATGTAATTCATATGAAGTAATAACTTGAAATTCAGACTTTTTTTTTTTTGAACTAACGATTTATTACTTTGAGACAAGATAGGTGGCCTAAGCTACCTGGCATTGGGGAATCCTGTTTGGGTTCCAATTTCTCTTTGTCTTTTGAGAGGTCGGGTGGGAATTGCTGATCCCCTCGCAGCGATGCAGAGATGACCCGGAGAGGGGTTGAGTCTGGAGAGAGCTACCGCCGGAATCCATGGCTTGGGACAGGCCTTGGTGTGGTCTCTGGGATGAGAGTAATCCCAATTAGCTCGTGCCACGGAGCGCCCACGCTCGGATTCAGGCGAGAGCCCTGCGGGACGATCGCCCACCGGCTCTGCCGGGCGATGCCCCCACGCGTGCAGCCCCGCTGTTGCCGGAGCTCGCGTCTCTGTTGGCGCGTGAAGCCGCGCTGCCGCGAGCGTTGGCATGCCGCGGAGCGCACCGTGCTGCTGGGGACGCGCTGCCCCTCCTCCCCACGCCTTCGCTGTGGGGCGGGACGCTCCGTCCAACAGCGTCACCGGGAGGTGCGACTACAGCTGCACCCCAGACGCCTGCGTCCCGTGCCACGGCCTGTCCTGGCACCTCCCCCGGGCTGAAATTCCAATTCAGAGATTGCCTTCTGCCAGGCAGGGGTAGTCATTGCAAATTTCACAGCTTTTTATAACTTTTTCTTTTTCTTCCAAACAACGTGCATGTTCCACCGCGAGTCCTTCAGCTCAGAGCAGAACGGAGCCTGCCGCTCTCCCGCGCGTGCGATGGGTAACGGGCCCCTCCGGCCCCGCCGGCGTGTTGGCTCCGTGTCCTGCCCTGCTCGGTGGCGGTGTCTCTGTACTCCCTGCAGAGAACGAGCGCGCTTTGCAGGCGCTGCTGCGCGGCACGCAGGGAGGAGTGCTCTGCAGCGAGCTGCTCCCAGACACTCCTTGTCCCCGCGACAGCGCCCCAGCTCGTCCTCTCCGGCAGCTGGGACACGGGAGGTGAGATCAGGCCGCCCGCGCTGCTGCTGCTCCATCGTTAAATATGGAAGCGGCGCAGGAGCTGCAGTCCCGTAGGGGTGGGTGGGAAGCCGGTGCTGGCTCTCCTGCCACCGCACCCCCGGGTCTGGGCCCGCGGCACAGCGCCCTGGGCTGGTCACGGCTGCGGTTCGTTAGCTGGTCACGGCTGCGGTTCGTTAGCTGATAACGTCAGCAGTTCATTCCTCCGCTGGGCTCATGCGAGGCCCAACAGCGCAGCCCCGTCACAGGGCTGTTGGGGTGAAGCTGGAGGAAGGGCGATGGGAAAGGCTCTGGTGGCTGTCGTCTGGGGACACGATGGCCCACGTGCGTCCTGACGAACGCAGTTAACTCGGCGTTACAGCTGACGGCTCTTTGGTGCGTTCGAACTCATAATCTTAACAAATGGGGGAAGGCAAAATAAAAATACATGTTCATTTCTACCAAATGCTTTCAGCCTGAGCAACAAAGTATGAATTAAACCACTGAATTATATGACCACGTTTAGGATAAAACATAACTCATGTGATTTAAATGTTAAATTATCTAATTGCTTTATGAGGCGCTTCCATTAGCTGATCAAATTAAGCCTCTTTCCCTCACCAGTGTCTCACACGCCGTGAAGGCAGGGCGCAGCCTGCGGGCGCTCGCTTGGGTGGGAAAGCCGAGCGGCGCCGTGAAATCGGCGGGCAGCGTCAGAGACGGATCTGGGTCTGCGCAACTTTCGGTGCTTTGACTTTTCTCAGCCGGGCCGGCTGGGTCTGCTCGCTGCCGTTGTTCCCAAAGCTGGGCTGAGGAGGGATGCGGGGCCGGGCGGGACGTCCCGGCCGAGGGGCTGCTGGCCGTGGCGCGCGGTGCCCGCGCCCCCAGGGATGCGCTTGGGTGGCCCTGGGGCCCTCCCCGTGCCGCTTCTCCTCACCGTGCCGCGGGGGGACTCGCCAGCGGCGATGAGTTGGGCGTTCACGGCACGCGTCCTTTTATTTCCTTTGCTCGCTTTATAATTAAACAGCGGCGCCGAGGACGGAGAGCTGGGGTTTCAAAGCCGGGCTTTGTCTCGTCTGACCTTGCTGGTGCCACGCTGCCTTTTGTTTGTAATCTCGGGCAAGAAGCAGCCCAGAAAGGGTTTGATAGGAGACAAAAGCAAACAATACCCTCGCTCCAAAGATAGGATGAATGGGATGTAATTGAATTTTTTGGTGAAGACATTGATTTGACCCTGGAAGACACACAGAGCGAATCATTAGGGGAATTAACGCACATTAAAATGCAGGGTTTTTTATCAGAGGGCTTTTATTGTGCTTGTAGTTTTGTTTTTAATTATGTAATGACTTTGTGTCTTGTAGTGATAAATCTATTTCTTCCCCCCTTTTTTAAAGGAAAACCGGTGTTGGTGTGATGAAGGGGTACATGCCCGAGCAGCTGATGAGTTCCGACCGGCTCTTCGTTAGCAGCCCTGCTTGTGCCCTGCCGTGCAGACAGGCACACGCTTTCAAAAAGCATCTCTTGCAAACTGCTGATAAATCACCGGCGTTAGTCTGACTGCTTCCGTCTGGGCCTTTCAGATTTATTTTTTTTGCAATCTGTGTATAGAAAAAACGCTGTAGGAATTCATGGTGTTTGGGAGGGAAACTTCCAAACTTGGGCTGCTCAGGTGGGTTTTGACAGTGGGTTTTCGGAGTGCCGACCACTCCCAGCTGCAGCTCCTTCTGTGCTGCCGGTGGCTTCAAGGCTTCTCAAAAACCTCATCCTTGTATTTTGCGTCTCACAGGTGGTGTTTTCCTCACCACGCTGACAGATTTGGAAAAAATTGCTTCTTTTGTGACATGAGCTTTTTGGTCTCACCCTTAGCTTGGTTTGGGCTTTGCTTAGGGGAGCTGTGTGGCTGCGGATTTGTGTGTGCGTGCGGAACTCTGCATCGTCTCTTCCACGAAGAGCATCTCCTTTTGCTCCTGCCTCCAAGCTCAGAGCAGCCGCACACGCGGTGCCCGTCTGTTCGCTGCCCGCCCTGGGTTCTGCGGGTTGCTGGGACTCCCCTGGGCGGTGGACACAAAGTCGTATAGTTACAAAAAGCAGAATGTTTAAAGAAGAGGATTTAAAGGGGTTTTGGTGGTGGCGGGGAGAAGCCTTCCCCAGTGCATCCCCCGGTCCTGTGCAGCCCTTCTCCCCCCGGGCTGCGGGCGCCGACCGGAGGCGTCTCGCTGCGGAGCCCCTCTGCCGCCTGTGCCTGGTGCGTGCAGCTCTGCCCGCTCTTTCCTTTGCAAAATGAGTGTTTGTGCTGCGCAGCACCAGTTCAGGGTTCGCCCTGGTGCCTTTCACTGGGAAGTCGCCTTTTTGCCTGGCTCTGTGAGCGTGTGTGTGCGAGTTTGCCGCGAGCATCACTGAGCATCACTGAGTCATCTGTTTCTCACAGTTCTGCTCCCGTTCGAGGTGGCAGACGGGAGATTATTCTCCCAGAGCCGGTGCTTATGTAGCGACAGAAGTTGGCACAGAGGTGTCAAACCGTAAATAGGGATTTCTGCTCGCTTCTGCCCTGCGCAGCGTGGGGTTGTGGGGCTGGGATGGCGTTCAGCGGCTGTGGCAGCAGCAATCCTGACACCAAACCTGGTTCGGACTCTGCGTGCCCCGGTTTCGGCTCCCCCCGCGCTGGTGGCTGTGAGAAGCGGATCGAGGAGCCGAGAGCGCGGTAGCTCGTGGTGCTGAGCGTGCCGGCCCCTCCTCGCTGGTGATGCCGGGACGTCCCAGTGAAGGATGCGACGGGGCTGCAGGCAGGCGCGGGCAGGGCGAGCAGGAGACGCAGGAGTTCCTTGGTTTGTTTTTTTTAGGGTGGAGTGGGGTTTTTGGCTTTGGGGTTTTTTTTTGGCCCGTTTGCTTGCCAGTTCTGGTAATTCGGAGTACGCGGGGCACAGAAGGCAGCGTGGAGGATTCACTGTCTCTCTGCTGTACGTGTTAATTTATAGCTCTGCCGTGAGCTAGATTTCCTTGTTATCCAAGGTATTTCCTCTGGAGGAGGGAAATCAGGCTGTAATATATCATTAAGCAGAAAGCCTGGGGGAGCCCCTATCCTAGTTGATGCGGGTCCTTCTTTTATCCTGTTAGAAGAATTGAATTAGACGTTTTGAGTTGTCTGAAGATCCAGCTTGGAGTCTGGTTGGAGCGCTGCCGTTCCCGGCCGTCGCGGTAAGATGCGCGCGTGTTTTGGTGTATCACCCGTGTGCCTCCGGCGTTGGTCAGCAGGTTATTCTCTGGGGTGCCCAGATTTGCTGAGCAGGCCCAGGCTGGCAGCATGGGAGCAAATGTTCTGCCTCCAAACAGGAGCGTCTCGTTGCCGCCGCTCCTCCGGGCAGCGACGGTTTGGGATGAAGGTTCGGAGCGTGCAGGGTATAGGTCGGCTGGAACAAATGAAGTGAGCAAGCCTTGGGTAAGACTGACGTTCATTTACCTGAAATACTTTGGTTTTCTCTGCTATAGCAATATGTTTATTCAGCCAGGAAAGCTAGAAATTACCTTATTCTCCTTACAGCTGGTTGATTTTTAGTAGGAATAGGGAAAATCCCACACTAATCTGAAGCACCCCAAACCTGCCTATTTTTAGAGGATTTTGAGGGTGAATCTGCCAGATCCACCTCTGCATTGAAGGGATTTGTGTCTGTAAATACACACAGACCGTCCTCCACGAGTGTCTGGGGGACCGGGCTGTTGGGGAGGGTGGATAGAGAGATCCCTCGTCGGCATCCGCTGGCGCTTGGTCCCGGTACCTCCAGAGCTCGTCCGGCTGTGCGGCGCGAGGTGACACCGATTTGTGACGTAGCGAGTTGAGGACATAACGTGGGATGGGCTGGGAATAAAATTCTGCAGACAGCAGCACATTTGGTAGAAGTACTGTACCGGCTTTAAAAAAAACCCCAACCCCACAGAGATCTTGCTTCATATTTTCTGAAGAATTGTAGTTGCAGAGTATTTTATTTCATATATATATACATGCATAAAATCAGCAGTTGGCTCCTACAACTCGCACCCTCTGTCGAATCTGTGAATTAATGCTGCGTCAGTGGCTCTTGCGGGGAGCGATGGGCGATGCCTCTTCAGAGCCTGACGGACTCCTGGCACCAGACCCCTCTGTCCAAATTTTCGGAATTCCATCTGAATTTTAGCACTTGCATCAGATTCAACTGTGGCTGCTGTGAAAGTGCGAGGTTCGGCGTGTTCTCTGGGAAGGTCGCGCACGTAGATGCTGCGCCAATGACCGACGTCTCGGTGGAGGGCTGCAGTGGGTTATTTTGATACTGATTTTTGCGCAGCAATTAGCCAGAAATTAAAAAGAGGTGTTTTCGGAGCATCGTGTCACTGCTCCTGCTCCTGGCTCACGTAGAAGCAGTAGCGCGCCCTTCGTCTGCTGCTGCCGTAATCGTTTAAAAACGCAGAGTCGGGGTTGGGAAACAAGGGGTGCGGCGGTGGATTCTGGGAGAATTTATTTGCAGTGTAAACATGTTGGTTAGGAGTCATTAATATGACATTCACACAACTCTAATAAAGTACATAACACGGAGATCTGGCACCGCTGCAATACCCGGAGGACATTAACTATGAGTCTTAAAACCAAGAGTATTGGAAACAAGATATTTTTACGTCTCGTTTGGGAGTAATATAATTGCATTTTGTGGCTCTAGCAGATGCTTGGGCCAGCTGGTTGGAGAGCATTGTGGATTTTTTTAGCTTTGGTACTATACAGCTTCAACCCTTATATAGAACTATCTTTTTTTTTAAAAAAAAAAAAAAAGAAAAAAAATCATCTCCTGGCCAAAAGACTCATTTCTTGTGTGTGTGGTACCTTCGCGATGGCGCAGCCTGCAGACACTCCTGCTGCAGCAGCTCTGGAGATTAAACTGGACGTGGGTTTGGGGTCTACTTTGAGGCAGTTGAACATTCACTGACCCTTCTGCTTAGCTTTTGCTATCGCGGGTCTGAGAAGGGAGACTCTGGGTGGCGATTTTTGGAAGAGAACCATCAAAACCCTACGTATTTCTGAGTGTATCTTCATGGGTGGGGGGGGAAAATCTTGTTTCCAGCAGCCTGTGGAATGCAGCCCCAGGGTCCCTGGCCATCTCTAGGTGTCGGGACGCTGCTGGTGCGGTGACAGCAGCCGTTGTGGTCAGGGACGGTCACTGGTCCTGCGTCTCCTCCGGCGCGGATCGCCTCGGCCTCTCCTGGGGCTGCTGAGGATGCTCCGCCTGTCTGCGGTCTGGCCGCTCCAGGTGTCTGCCACGGGAGTTGGTGGGCGGCCATCCCACGTTCGTCAGGCGTATGTACAAGCACCCTCGTGAATTATCTCGCCGGCGCCGATAATTTCCTGCAAACAAATCGGTTCTGATCTGGAAGTAATCGCCCGTATCATTCCTGCAAGTGGGAGCGATGACTTATGTTGATGTCACCCGCTGGCTTTTTATGGCAACGATTAATAATTCAGTAATTCTCTCTGCAGTGATGCTGTTCTATTTATAAATATTTAATTTAGCTTCCCGTGTCCGGGTTGTCGCTGCCCTCCCCTTTGCCTCCTGACGTAACGCCAGGCTCTCGGCGACGCTGCGGTCACCAAAGTTACCAGCAAATTGTCTGTGCTGGAAAATGTTAATGCCTTTCCTCATTTGCATCTCTTCGTTAGGTTATTTAAGTCTGGCTCTGGTGGTGTGAATACAAATGTTGACCGAGCGCACTATTTCAGTCAAAACCTGATTTAAGCCGCAGACCTAACCCGGGGCCGGCGGCTCCTTGTCTCTGTTGTAAAACTTCTCTGTTGTAAAACTTGCGCGTTTCCAACACAGCCATGCAAATAACTCTTTCTTCTTTCTGCATTTCTCTTTCAGGAAATTGCAGCTTATTTAATAACGTTTGAAAAGCACGAAGAATGGCTAACAACTTCCCCTAAAACAAGGTAACGTTGCTCGTGCTTCAGCACATTGACTCATTCTCGCTGATGACTTGACTCGCTAATCAATGCGTTGGCCACCGAGTGAAAACTCCCAGTCATGCTTGATGGCTTGTGACACCAAACTCTCATTAATTGACTTAATGAGCATTTTATTGAATGAAATCAGATTGATTAAAAATGGAACAGCTGCAGTCTTGACAGGTTAAAGTTTTAACCCGATTGCTCAGGATTTAATTGTATCCCTTCAGATGAACGGGTTTGAAAGCCCCTGAGCGAGGTTGCAGGCTGTTTGTCTTGACAGTGCTCCCTACAGCCTCCAACTTTAAATACATAAAAAAGCGCAAAGCCCTCCCCTGTGCTCTGCCCATTTAACATGCAGGCGCGGGGATTGTTTGCGTTTTGGTGTTTTTCTTGCTGGGGTTAAGTGTTTGACGGTGAGGAGATCCCAAAAAGCCGCATTAACAGACACGTTTGCAGTTTATTATTCAGTAAATGTCATGTCTTCTTCACGCTGCCATAAATGTTTAACTCCTGCTCCCCTGGGAACCGATATGTGAAGTTTCGGCTGCGGATGTTTTCCTGCTGTTTGGGCTGTGTTCAGGCTCGCAAAGTTTCTGTACATCTCACTAACACAAAAAAGGACTCCTGTTTTCTAATGTTGTTGGGTTTTTTTAAAGGACTCCTATTTTGTAATGTTATTGGGGTTTTTTTTCCGTTTTTTCCCCAATCCACCCCTTGTCTATTGAAAAGGGCAGGTTTATTGGAGGGAGCCTGCGAGGACCACGGGGCTGCACCAAGGTGGGGGAAAAGCCCTTTTTCAGCATCCCGCATCCCATCGCCAGCCGCGTGCAGAGACCCGCTGGCGGCTCAGGGCCAGAGGCGTCCCTGGGTTTGGCATCGCCTCCCACTGTAATTAGCAGGGGCAGAAATTACATGAGATGCAAGGACCGGTATTGACCCTAAGGAATGGTGCAGATAAATTCTCAGGGTGTTTCGGAGCTCCGGCCGAGGAGAGGAGGGAGGTGGAGGAGGGCAGTGCGGCAGGACCTGCTCTCCGTGAAATATGGGGAAACAAGAGCTACATAATGGGTTTTTTTCCCCAGCTGCTTCTGTAGTTTTTGTGGCATCTTTAAGTAATGCATTTGCTTGTCGTTCTAAAATGTGTCTCTAATACCTGGACGGGGAGACGTTTGAAACGCGATTGCTCTCTCGGAGGGCCGTCTGAGCGCCCACGCTGCTGTGGGGCTGAAGGGCCCTTAGATGGACCTTTCCCACTGACGGCAGCTGAGGGGCTCACCTTGGCGAGCGCGTAAATGCTTTGTTTCCCCCCCTTCTTGGCTGCAGGACAGCAGGTAATATGATAATATTAGAGAAGGCTTTTTTCTGACCTGGTAATGCAAGTTCCAGAATTAATGCAAAATAATTTCTTGCTGAACCTTTGCCCGATAAGCCTATTAAGTGGTCAGAAAACTTATTAACTAGCCTGGGTATACATGGTGACATTAAAGAGATGAGATTATAAATGTTTTTGTAGCAGTGTCTTTATGATTTTAAGAGTTTGGTTTGCTAAAGGCAATGCATGAAAAATAATTTTCTAATTAATATTACAATACCTTCCTCCTGTGTGCTTACGCTTGAAAGAAATAATGTCCCAGGAGAAGGAAAGTTGTGATGGCTGTTCAAGGACCTTCTTAAATTGTTGAGTTAGTTTTCTGTCTTTTTTTTAATACAAAAATTAATGGGAAGAGTTAAATGCTGAGTTCATACAATCAGGGCTCTCGGTATTACAGAATTAATGACATTGATCCGTTGCTGAACTGGAACACTCCCCATTCTTTGTTTGCTGCTGTGGGTGCCGCTAATTTCATCTCAGAAAATTAATAAAAATGAATTGCACCACTGACACTTACGGAGTTTCTTAATAAGGTGATGTATGGTGTGATTTGGGGAATGGCTGCGGGGTGGATCGCTGCGGTGGACTTGGAGAGCGGTCGGACGATGCCCTTCGGGAGCCAGCGGTCGCCGGAGCTGTTGGCTGATGGTGGATGTGGGCGACGGGGTTTCGCTGCCATCCAGTTCAGCTCGCCGTGAAGGAGCTGGCCCAGCGTGGTGCAGCCTGCCAGACGGCCGGCTTTGAACTTCTGGGGTTGCTGAGCTGATGCAGAAGGGGGGCAAAAGAGGAAGAGGTGATTTTGAGCCGTGGCTGCCATTCCTGAATGTCTTCATCTCTTTCTTATGAAGAAGTTTCCATCTTCACAGTGCGGTACTGGTCAGATGCTGCTTTGGTGATGGACAGAGGAGGAAGCCTCTTACGATACCATGGTGGTGGCATTAGAGGAGCTATGAGAAAGCTTTTAAAGGTCTCTAAAATTGCCTTTTTTTATTTACGAAACTTCTTGTTCAATGACTTCAGTTGATAGAATATGCTGATATAAATATACTGAAATATTATTACAACAGTCTTTTGAGGGCTCCAGTTTATCAACATAAATTAACAAGTACACCTCGCAAGGCATCGACCTTGATGTTTCCTTGAAATGGTGTTTGGTTACTTGATAATGTGCCAGATAATCCACAGCGGGTATTCCAGTCAGCAGGGTGAACTGGGGAAGCTTTCTGCTAATGCAGCAAGGCTGAAGTCTCTGACATTTCCAAGTTTAAATGCAAATCATGATGACAAAAAAAAAAAANATAAAAAAAAAAAAAAAAAAAGACTTGACATTTGTATATCAAGTAGAACTTAATTGTTATTTACATTGGAATTTCAATGACAAAGCCGACTTTCTTAGTCCAGAAGCGTTCTGTGAGATGAAGATACTTTGCTTAACTGTTTCCAAGTGCCTTCTGTAATTATCATTTTTAGAGTATTTTAAAAATACGCTTGAGCGATCCGATGTAGCCTCACCTGTGTTTCACAAGTGAGGCTCAGGCAACTGAAGAGCCTTGGCCGTGCCCAGAAGCTGCAAGGTTAGTTTCCCAGCTGGGAACGCAGTTTGGAGGTGTTTGTGCCCCTCACTGCATTGCGTTTACATTTCTGCTGCAGGTACAGCAAAACCAGGGGGGTTGGGTGCGCGTGCAGCAGGTACCAAGCTCTTGTTTCTTCCCTGCAAAGCCCAAAAGATAAATGTTTCTCGGGAAATGTTTCAGGAAGGCGATGCCGTGATAAGCCGTCACTCGTACTAATATGCGAAGCAGCTGGGGAAATTCCCAGATGCGGGGTTTTCAGCCCAGAAAGAGCCGAAATGCCGTTTTTAGGCAGTGAGACTTGGCAGTGATTAATATTTCTGAAACTAAAAAAAGTTGGGTGGCAGCCTGCTTCTGCAAATCAATAGCGATTTACATATGCCGTCAGTATCCATTTGGGGTAATTCAGTTTTACTTCTGCTACCTACTGAGTTACTTTTAGCATTTTAATTCCCCTCTCCTGGCTTCGGGAAAACAAGTGTCGCTTTTGGTGTAATAGGCAGGGACAGTAGGCTGGGCGGTGTTTCCCACTGATAAATCCCAACCTAATAAATCACAGAGGTGTCGGGACACCTGACAGCGGCAGCAACAGCGAAACCCGGCTGAGCCCCGTTTGCCCGTCTGGGTGGAGCGGGACGGGCTCGTCCCCGTCGGGGTGCGGGAGCAGGCATGGGCTGCGGAGGGGCGATGCTTCGCTGCCCCATGGCGAGCCCAGACCTTGGGGAGGCTGGACCCAGCTCAAGCCCGAGGGGAGCGCCAAGGTAGCAAAGAGCAGAAAAAAAATAAGTAACCCGGCTTTCTTTCTTCATAGACGTCGTGTCTTGGAGAGGACTATTCTACTGTCTGCTCACCTCAACTTTCGCTGATGCTGGTTGCTAAAACAGGGGATGCAGATTGCATTAGACTGGTTAGAAATCACTTTTCCTGATGGCAAATGCACTCGTAACAATCATTGTTTTCCTCTGTTACTTTTTTAGCAATTTTTGCTGGCTCCAGAGTTTTGAAATTTCCTGAGAAAATTCAATTTGTTATGTTAAATGTGGGCTCGTGCCTGGGCTGGAGCGGGGGGTACCCGCCCGCAGTGAGACTGAGAGGGAGCACGGCAGGGAAACCTGATACGATTATTGTTTCAGCAGAACTGCCGGGGGACACGCAGGAGTGAGAAGAAACGCGCCCGTCTCCCTGGAGAGCACGGCCGTGCGCGGTGCGCCCTGCTGCGCGCCTGGCCCTCCCTGCTGCCGGCCACGGGGCAGGCGTGGGGACAGCATCCACCCATCCCTCTGCCGCAGGGGGTGCTGGGGACCGACCCTGCGCCGCGGCGTGGGGCAGGATGAGCGCGGGCCCTGGAGGTCGCCTCCTCCCCGTCCCGCTGCCCATCGCCCACGGAGCGCGCCCCGTTCCCTCCCTGTGCGGCGGTCCAGCTCAAGGAACACATCTTATCTTGGATACCTTTATTGGGGGCTTCTTAAATATAAGTTAGGATCTTGCAGTATATTAATTTTTTATTAAATATTTAATAGCAAAATTAATTGAATTATTCAATTTTCAGGTAAAAAATAGGGTAATAAATATTCATAACTTGTTTCATTAAGGGAATTTCCATTTCCTATGTCATTAAAGTGAGATTAACTAAGGTTGGGTTTAAATGAAGATTGAAAACAATTGTGCTTTGGAATTAATTTAGTGCGTTAGGTCGTTGCCTTGCGAGGCGGCGCTCCGGTGCACGCTGTGCGGGAGCCGTCCGGCTCTGTTGGGTGGATGCTGCTGCCGGGATGTTGTGGCACTTGTGAAACGAGCGGGAGGCTCTGTGTTGAGGAGAAGCTCCTGTGAGCTGGAGGTCGTGAAAAGGCGACTGCCCAGAGCTTGTCATCGATGGCAAAAGCTCTGTCCGTCTCCCCTTCTGCCTGTTGCAAATAAAAATACTCTTGAAACCTTGTTTAGACTTTCAAGGCACGCTTTAGAGGTCCTTGCTTCCTCACGTAGCTCGTACTCTCCACAGATCCAGGACCATCACCCTCACGCGTGTGTGGTGCTGAGATTTTGGGTTTTCTGGTTGTGTTGCTGGAAACTCTGTTTACATGTTTTGGGGTCGCGTATGACCTATTTTTCCTTCATCAAAGGCAATGTGTGTGCTGTCAGCTCTTTCTGGCTTGGGATGCTGCTTGACATAATCCCTGCTAAATGTGGCACATCTCTCTTTACACTTTAAAGATTTTATGACTCTCAACACTTTCTTCTCGCTGCNTTTTTTTTTTTTTTTTTTTGTTCCCCTGAAGAGGATAAACAGTACAGAGATGGTTTTAAAGGCATTGATTCATATAGATTTTTAGCTGCTGTGGTCCAGGGCTGTTGCGATGCCAATAATTAATTCCTTTAACGGCTCACCCTGTTTGTTTTAACGTGACCTAACAGTAGAATTGCTGAGAGCCATCAGGGCGCTCTGGCCCAGATCAGTTGATGATCTTCAAGTATTTCATGCAAACCCTTCCCATGACTGATCCGGCCTGGGCAGCGGGTGGGAGCTGGTGCTCCTGGAGAGCTGGTTTCCCTTCTTATTTGACCGGCGGCTCAGGAGAGCTGTGTCACTGTGGAAGGCAGTACCGGCCACCTTGGACAACTGAGGCGAGATGTCCATATATCCGTTATGGATGCGTTCACCTGGCACGGATGCTGAAGGTTGGCTCCTCCAGCCTGCTGATCTCTGCAGCCACCACGTGTGGTCTCCAGGCTCCAACTTTGCCACACATCAGCTGGGTATGGTTTCAAAGATGATGGCTCCATAGCTGCACTGTGCAAGGGACATCTGTCCCCGCTGCCCGGCTTTGTGCAGGACGGCAGTGCTGGGGTGCGAAGGCTCCTGCTCCTCTTCACACAGAGTCAGGAGACTCCTGCGGCGTCGCCCCTTGGAGAGGCAGAGAACCCTAGAAAACATGGAACTGTCAGAAAAAGCAATTATCTGATAATAAAGCGATTAAATTATTCAGTAAACTACTGTCTGCCTTCAGCGAGGCTTGGTAAGCTTTTCCTGTCGATAGATATGGCCCAGGAAAATACGTGGCATTTGTTTTTGGACAAAACTGACATTCAAAATTTGGGCAGGCTCTGCTCTTTCTCGATCAAACGTTACGGGGGTGGGAGGACACTCAGCGTTTCAGAGGCTGCTCGGTACGAGTGTGTCCCCCGTGTCGACCACGCGATCTGGGTTTGGTGGGCTGTGAGCCAAATAGGAGAGAAGGTGCCTCTGTCCTGGTGAGGGCAGATGAAGGGTAAAAACATGTAAGGAGAGATTTTGGGTTGGGGCTCCTGATGGCCGGAACCAGAACCGCCGGACCATCCAGTGTTTTCATGCGTTTTAGGCTTCCAGTGGAAGGGTACCGAGAAGGATGGAGGGTTTAAGTGCTATTGCGGGACCGCTTTGGAGATGCCCTTTCCCACGTCATGCACAGAGGCTGCAGAAGGGCCGGGAAAACTGGAATTTGTTCGTACTGCTTTAAACAGCAACAAAATTAAAGTCTTTGTCGCATTTTAAAGGCTTTGCGACTTAATTTATATTCTGCTATGGTAATGAAGAAGCATCTTTTGTCCAGGAGGTGAGATATGCAAAAATAACCTTTAAGTTGTTCATAATTAACCTTTAATGATATTCTCTCATTTTTTCCAATACATTCTCTGCATCAAAAACAACGTACAGAAAGAGTGCCTGAGACTGCTTGTTGCATCTTAATGGCCTGCAAATATCGCCTGATTAAAAATAAACTATTTATCGGGATTATTTATTGACAAAGTCTTCTCCCTCCAGGAAATCGGCCCTGCAGCCGGAGTGCTGGGCTGGAGCCCGGCGTGGCAGCTCTCCCCGCTGTCCCTGGCCAGCAGAGACCAGGACGCCCCCGCGCCGGCGCAGGGGCTGCGTTGTGTCCGGAGGGTGGACATGTCACCTGCAGACAGGGACGCTGTGATAGTTATGGCAAATGTAGCATGGTTTAAAGCTCACATCGGTGCGTTAGCAAGCGAGTCCTAGAAATTGGGCATTGGGAGGAGGATTTTCGCGCCCCGCGTGCATGCGGGGCGGCCGGGAGCCGTGCGTCACGGAGGGCCTGCTGCTCCCATCGGAACAATACAAATCGATTTGTATATCAAATTTGTCAGAAGGTGAGGAGCTGACTACAGAGGCTGTTGTTTGTTTTTTTTGGTGGGTTTTTTTTTTTTTTGGTGCTGAGTAGCCGTGTCTGTGGGTAACGAGCAGGCTTTTATCTTGATGTGGCACGAGGAATAACTTGCCACCCTGCTAGCTGGTGTGCTGCGCAGGCACACGTGCTGTCCGTCTGCACGCTGCTGCGCTTGTGGTGCCCTCTGATTTCTCTGAAGAGGTTGTGGCCTTCCTGGATATTTACAGAAATGTGAAATTACTCCCTTTTTCCCCTCCCAAAAGGTTCCATCCCTTGCGCTAGGGGTTTCTACCCTGGTTTCTAGTGTACCTAAACTGCAAAAGGCTTCCTTTCTCCCGCCGCGAGGTGCTAACTTCAGCCTCCCATTGTGCTTTTCTGTATCCTTCCCTTCTCTCTGAGCTTTTTCAACCACGTCCTTTGGCGGTCCGTGTGAGCTGGTGCTGCTGAGGGAGGTTTGTCACTGCTGGTGCAAACGGTGCTGCAGGGTTTAACTATTGGACCAACGGGCGATGCCCAGGAGCCCCCGTCCCTCGGTGCTGTGGGAGGATGCTCGTGCGAGGGTGCTGCTGGCAGCTGCCGGCTCTCCTTCCAGCTCAAACCTTGTGGCTCTTTCCCCAGTTCCTCTTCTCGGCCCCTTGCTCGCGGCTCTGCCAGCTGATAGCAGTTCCCAAGGCTGAAAGTTCACATTTGGTTCCCCGCAGTTCACCCTCCGCTTTCCTGAGGCATCAACTCAAAGCCCCCCAGTCCTTGCTGGGGTTCTGCAACATCCACATCATAACAAAGCTAATTATGACCGTCCTTTTTGTACTGTCACCCTCAGCTACGGAGTGACGTATTTTTCCATTTCGCTGCTGCTGCTTTTCTGGGCTTCACCCACAGACGGCTACGCCTGCGGTATTCCATTCCCACATGGCTTTACGCGTTTTCCCGTAGGTGTATGGTTGGTTTCCCAGGATCTGTACGTCCCGTGCTTGCGTTTAGAGGAAAATCTTGTGGGAGACTCCTTGTGCGTAATGTGGCAACAGGGAGCGTGGCTCCGGCTTCCCGAGTCTGGGGACCTGCATGGAGGCTGCCGCCGGTACACGCTGCTATTGCGGCCGCCCACCGCGCTGCAGGCAGCGGTGAGAAACGCACGGACCTGCTCGGTCCACGTGTGGAGGAGTTGGTGGGTGAGCGTCCATACAAAGGCTGAGAGCATAGGTACAGGGGCTAAGGTGGTTTATTTTCTTTTTTTTTTTTTCAGTCGTGAGAAACACAGATCTACAAAAATTCTCCTGGAGTTACACTTGGGTGGCATTCTTGCTACGCACGCTGTAACAATACTTTAATATAATTAAATTTTGAATTCTGTGTAGAATCTGGTGGGTAGGCAGATGTACCGGTATGTTAAACTTTATGTCACTTAAAAATGGTTTTCAAGTACATCGGACGGAGACCATCCAGCCGTAAAATTATCTGCTTTATGACGCTGCATCACTGCTTTGGTCTTTTTGTTTTAATTAAAAATGTACCTTAAATCTCACACCCTCAGATAATTTCCACAATGTCTTTTTGTTTCCTGTAACTTACTGACAGAATGAAAAACAACATGATTCTTCTGGCAATTTTTGATACAGTTTACAGGGGGGAAAAAAGTTTGTTAATTAGGATAAACCCTTTCCTGCTTCCCTTAGCTGACCCGGTGCCGAATGTCTGTCTGTCCGGCCGCACGAGCGGCAGCGCCAGTGCTTGCTGGGCTGGCCCAAGCTTGCACCTCCAGTGCCAATGCCCGGGGCTGCTGGTGGGCTCTCAGGAGAAACAGCGCCTTCCCGGGCTGTGCTGCCTCCAGAAGGTCCCGCCGGAGTTTGCTGGAGCTGCCGCTGCTCTTTGCTGGGCGCGGGAGTGTTTAATTTCCCACTCGTGGCACAACTGCTTTTCCCACCGTTATTCTTCCCCATTAACAGCGCATCCTTGTAAAGCGCTCTTGGTCTGGGGGTGGTGCAGCCCCAGGGGGTATTTCCAGTACAACAGGTAGTAAAAGGGGCTTCAGGAGCTGCTTTGTGTCCCGTGGGCAGGCTGGGCACGCGTCGGGACGGGCGCGGGCACGCAGCCCCTGCGGCTTTGCCGGACGGTGCACCCGGGCGCTTGTGTCCGTCTGGCACCCACCAGGCTGCAATAAGCTTTGGGTGGGCTTGCTCCGCCAATAAACCATAACTGCTCGGCCAACGGTGGCCGTGCTTGGCGTGGGATGGAGACCTCCAGCGCCGTGAAACGGGAGCCTGCTAAATCGTTACCGGTGCCGTTTCTGGAATTAAATAAAAGGTCTGGTCCTGAGGCATCCTATGTGATGATTCGCCAAGTTTCGCAATGTGATTGATGTTTGGCCGTAGGATTATTGTTTTCTATTGATTCTGAGGGAAATAAAGCAGCAGTAAAAGCCCATTGTGAGTCTCCCAGTGGAACGTGAGAACTGGAAGCTTTCCTGCCAGAAATCCTGTTGTCTCCTTGGTGGTGACTCTTGAACCGCCGGCCCAGCTGGTCTCAAAGCGAGCATCACCTCACACTCCTCCTCTTCAGCATCACCCAGCTCGGTCCGGCGACGTTGCGTCTGCTGCTGCTGTGCCCGTCCCGCTGGCCCCGAGGCATGGATGGGGCTTTAGGCACTGGATTTGGGTCCAGTGATGCTGAAGAGGCTTCCCAGGATCTTCCCTACGGTGAGCTGCTGGAGGTGATCCCTCCCCGCCCTCTCCTGCCCCACCTCTGTTGTGGTGTGAAATGAAAAGTTTTTCTCCCATGGTTCATGATTTACTTTTAATTGTGAGAAATGAAGTTTTGCCTAAAAAATGACTGCACTTACCTGGAGAGGACTGATTTTTTTTTCCATCTTCTCCGGTGTGCTGTTGTCCTGGGGCATCTTGTTTGCTTGCTGCTCGGCTGCCTGGCACTTTCACAAAATGACCAGTAAAATCCAGTGGGTGCTCTGGCGGAGCTGTCGTGCCTCTGCACAGTAGAGCCAAATGTGCTGGTGTGTACCGTTTGAATGTTTTTCTCCAGCCTAATTTAACAATGCCACATGCAGTGTGAAGCTGCCAAACAGTGTGGCTATATTTTTAAAACAATCAAGTGATGATAATTTCTTGAGCACTGGTCAAGATAGCGATGAAGCAGCTCCCCCCAGGAGGGCCGGGTAACAGCCGGGTGCTGGTGCACGCACCGAGCGGACCGTGTACGGCTGCAGAGGTGGGTTTGTGGCTTCTTGTCATCCAAAATACTGAATTGGTGGATGTGATGAATCAGATACTCCTCCTCTGATGCAGCCAAGGACCGCTGGACCGTCGCAGCTGCACTTTTAAGTGCTGCAGGCTGTTAACTTCCATCTCCCCAGACGAAGCCGACGCCGAGGCATGCCCACCGCAGGAGGTCAGCAGCAGGGGAATGTTTAGGGGAGAGGTACCCGTGGATCCTGCCGGGATCAGCTGGCACCATCCCGCTCCGCTCCCGGCAGGCAGCAGCAGAAGCAGCAGCATCCCTCCCCGTACTTCATCCGAGCGCGTGTGACTCCTGCCGCCAGAGAAACTGGATTGTGCCCCTAGTATTATTTCCGTATTTATTTTACAAATGTCAATGATGAACTAAATTAAGATAAATACGGCTGCTCCCTCTCGCTGTTTAATTTACAAAATTTTAATGAGACTAATAACATCTGTACTTGTTCCATCTTTCGGCTGGCTGGAAGATGGTTAGCGGGGCTGACAGCTCTCTGCTCAGCTTGTCATCCAGTAACGTTTAAAAAGGGAGGATTTTACAAATGTGGTATGAAGCCATTTGGTTTTGTCTATGCTTCACCTTGCACCGGTGGAGGAGTTGACGGAGTGATGCAGATGATGGAAGAACCACCCTATTTACAAGTGAAATTGTATTGTTTTAAGCACTATTGTGAAATACAAGCAGTGGGCGCTTGCGTGGCTCTGAATTGCAGCGATGGAGACGGGCAGAGGTGGGAGTAAAGCCTTACGTGCGGCATCTTATCTGCAGCCTTCTCTTCTGCGTCTTCATGGCGCGCTTGTCCTGGCAAGGGCAGCCGTTGTCTCTGGTGGTTTCCCCTGGAGAAACGGGGAGCCGGTGCTCACCCTGCCCGCATGGCTCCAGCAGGTTCTTGGCGCTTTCCTCTCTGCACCGTTTCTTTGTGGGTTTGAAAACCAAAGCGGCGTACAGAGCATCCCTGTGGCGTACGGAGCATCCCTGCGCCGTCCCTTCGGTGCCCTCTGGAAGGTGACCATTTGTTTCCCATCAGTTGAGCCTCCTGCGCAGCAAATGGGTCATGCAGGGGAGGTCTTCTTGCTGGATAAGCAATTAGCTAAAATAAACTACTCGAAGGACAAATTATGCAGGACTCTCGCTCTGTAACAAGTGAATTAATTGACTTTGGTGTTTGTGGGATGTTCCCTCTATTTTACTTTGCTCTCTCCGGCTAAAAGGTTCCTGCCTTTCCTCCTGCTCTTTGCTGCTGCAGTGAGCGAACAGGGTATTAGGAGCTGATTTACCTGGTGATAATTAAGAGAACCTTTGTACATTTTCTTAAGAGAGACAGAACTTCTTTCCACAGCGTGTCCAGGAGCATCTGTTTGACTTGTTGATCAGGGGTGTCATCAGTTCTCTCCGCAGCCTCACAAAGCCGGTCCAAAGCCGCCTTTGCCAGAAGCAAGGCTGGCAGCAAGGCTGGGGTCGCCATCCGCTCGCTTTTGCGAAGGCTTTGGAAGTGCTGATGCTTCAGCACAGCGCCGAGCGGCCCCGGGTCGGGAGTCACAGCGGGCTGCTCCCGGGATGGAGATGGCTGTCTCCACGTCACGCCAAGGGGACATTAACACCGAATACGTTTTAAAGGCTTTGTCTGGATCTCTTGAAAGGGCAGGACGCTGTGAGCAGTGCCTCATCTGGGGCTGCGCCGCGGAGCTGCGCCGCGTGCTGCCGGGACGAGGATTACGGTTCTCTGGGCCCTCGGGTGTGCTGGTGACTTGCAGAACGACCCGGCCACGTTGCCGGGTTTATGTACAGTGAGTAAATTAAAGCCCTGGTACATGTCTTTGCTGTGTAACAGGATTTGCAATCAGCGAAGAAGGGTTGAAACTGTTGGACCAGTTACCAAGAAAATATTTTGTGAGTAAGAGGGGATTCGGTTCTCTGACTATGGCGTTGTCCCAGCCGCCAACGCCAAGGTGAAACGCGGCCCAGAGTCGGGTTGATGATGACATTGTGGAGGAGAGAAATTGGCTGGGCAGTGAGCTGCCAGCTTCTTAGTCATAATTCACCTGGCTGCTGCCTTCTCGCTCTCTGGTTTACTGGTGCGTTTGTTTCTGTGCCGTGCTGGTGCTGCGGGCTGGAAAGCTTTCATCGAGCGCCCAACAAGTGTGGGACAGATGTGATGGCTCCTGAGCAGCCGCCACCAAGATGTCACTTCTTCCCAGGTACACACCAAGACCTTTGCTCTGGCATCTGAATCCGTCTGTTCCCATCGTGATCCACTCAGTGTTTGGAAACGCAGAAGAGCTGTGTTCAGAACAAAAGTCGCTGTCCTAAATGTTCCAGATGTGGTTATTCTAGGAACTTTTCAGGGGTCTGATTGGGTAAAATCCTCAGGAGGACAGTGTCCAGCACAGCACCCTCAAACATCAAGGGCATCCATAGAGGAGAGAAGCCTGTGGTTTGTGGCTTTGGGGGTTTTGTTTGTTTTGGGGTTTTTTTTATGGTTTTAGGTCTCTTTTGGAGAAAATGATGTATTTCTTATTTCTTGTCCTGAGCTCTGTGGAGGCTGCCTCTCCCTTCCTCAGCCGGCAGCAGCAGTGGTGGTGCCGCGGTGCCGCAGGAGCAGCTGTGCACAGCCTGTCCCACTGGCTGGGGCTTCCATTTGCTCTGCGTCGCGACCCCCCTCTGCCCGGCCGGGCCTCTGCTGCTGCGAAGGGACAAGAAATGCCGACACTGGGCGCCAGCGTCAGCCGCCCGGCGCTGCGTGCTTCGGGGACGCCGCTCCCTGCTCGACGGCGTTCATAATTCTGGACCGGGTTAGAAGATGCTGGCTCTAAATTGTTCAGCAAACATTTTTTTTGCTAAATCACGTCCTTTGATAACAGTGCCACTGAACAGCGGTTCATTGCTTTGTGCTCTGCTTTAAGTTTAGGATATTAACGATTTGGAGGATTTTATAATTGTGGCTCTGCTCGCTTCCCCTGGCTCCTCCTGTCCCTCCAGTTTTTCTCCCAGGCTTTTCTAAATGCTGCTTGGTTCATTGTCGTCTCCTCTTCAATCCTCCCTCTCATCTCCTTGACTCCTGAAACTTAAAAAAAGTCACTTCTGAGGCCTGCAGTGCCACTGCACAGGTCCCACGTCTGAAGGGTATTATATCTAATACGACTTCCTTTATTCTGTCCACCTGCCTCTACAGAAATCTCCAGTTTTAGGTGAGATTTCATAACCGTTCATAATTCTGGACCGGGTTAGAAGATGCTGGCTTGAGCTCTGTGTGTGATGAGGCACACAGGAAAAACACGTGTATTCCGTAAAACGCAGAGGGCCCAATTTCTGCGGCAGCGCTTTGGGGATCGGGTACGAGAGTTGTTGAGCGCTTGTCCCGGGAGACGCAGGGGATGGACTTGGAGATGTACATGGCACAGAGCAGGATGTTGTTGGTCAGGCTTTGCTACCCTCACCCTCGTTGAATTCTTTGTTAAATTCCTTTTTTAGCTTTGTTGCTGTGGGGCTGAGATCCTCCAGGGGTTTACGGTGCCAGGCTGGGTCCCGCGGCTTCAGCCTGGCTGGGTCCCGGCAAGCTGCGGGCAGGGCTGGCTCTGCGGGGCGCCAGGCTCCACGGCGCCCTTCCCCTCTCTGCTTTGGTGGGGTTTTTAATATTTTTTCTTAAATCCTCACGTTTGCCTTTTGTAAGAAGATTTTTGCAAAGAGAAGCACTCGGGAAGAGATCAAGGCTTGACCACTTCTTTTTTGGAGTTTGTTGTTGCTGCTCCCGTGGGAGCTCCGTCGGGTTACAGAAGTGGTTGTTGCTTTTGTTGTGCTGCTCTCAGTGCTGCCTCCCCGTTACGTTTCTGCTGAATGGCCTTGTGACATTCAAACTAACAAGCAAACGGTGCATTTTAGATTTTTTTAATCTATTTTTAATGATTAATCCTGCTTCCTACTGTTTAGGAGCCACTAATGGCGATGCAGTCTTTTGACAACTTCAAAAGAAGTCTCATCTGAAGTAAAAAAAAAAAAGAAAAACAAAACCAAAACCAACCCCAAAAGGCCCCCACACTTGTTCTCAGGACTTTCTGAATTATTACCGAGTTTACTTGAAGCAGTTCAGCCTCTCCACCTGCTCAGATGAAAGTAAAACTATGACGTACAGAGTATTATTGCTTTTTCCTTACTGTTGTTATTATCTATCACGTTAGCTCTTTCCTAAGCTCTGCTTCATCAGAGTTCAATCTGTCTCCTGGCACATCGCTGTCGCCTGATTCTGTGGGGATTAATGTTTCTCCCACTGCAGAGCTTTTTTGCCCCAGACCAAATCTCCTCGTGGAGCCGATTGCCCTCTGATAATACGGGAATCATTTCTCAGCCCCCGGAAGAGCGCTGCGTCGTTAGCGCCGTGACTGGCTGGCAATTTGCAAAGTCACTTTCACAAGTTGTAGTGCTCTCTGGCTGAGAGTCCTGGTAGTAAATGTATTAGATCTTAATAGTGTTATCATTCCGTCAGAAGGGGGGAAATTAGAGTGGGAAATCAGCTCCGACCAAGGGGTAGGGGAGCGCCATGTGGGAGACCACGGAGGTGGCGGTGGAAAGTCTGCTCCGTGCTGGAGGCGTTTCGGGTACCGTGCCGCATCCGGCCGTCGCTCCCGGCGAGCCGTGGGATGCCCGGGCTGCCGCCGACCACTGTGCCGGGGCGAAACCATGAGGGTTTTGCTGCGACTGGCCTGGCGCGTGCTATCTATCTAAACGGAAGAGGATCGGGGAACCTTTCCTGCCTCTGCCGTCTCGGGTAGAAGCGTGAGATGCTCCAGTGGTGTTTTAACAAGGGCCGTGTTTAGAAACCCCCTCTCATCTCCTCATTAAAACCCCATTAAACAGGGTAAACTGCAGGATTATCGTCTTTGGGCTTCCTTGTATCTTTTCTGCTTGTTCCCAAAAGTTTACATATGCGATGGAGGCAAAAAAAGAGATGCTGCCGTTTTGATGATAAGCGGTTCCTGTGGCTGGGCACTGCCAGTGCTCCACCCCGGGCGGTCGGCGGGGCGGCCGGGCTCCCGTCTCGTTTGCCAAGTCCGCACATCGCGTTGGCAGCAGAAGTTGGGTGAAGCCGAAGGTCGGTGACGTCGCGGGCGCCTGAACCGCCGTGGGGTGACCGCAGGAGTGTTCAGGCACAGCAGCTTCTCAGAGCGCTGTTGGGATGGGAGCTCAGGGAATGTCCTGAACTTTTCAGTCTCTGCTGCGTTTGGAATGTAAAATCGTGGACCTTTAATGGCAATAATTTGTATTCACAAAGGCATGGGAGAAATTCCTGTGCTGCACAGGGAACAGCCGTCACAAGAGACGGCAAATGCCTGGCGTGCGTTCGGTAACGCGGGCTGGGGATTCACGCGGTTTATATCCAGGATTTCTGTGTTCTGCATTGGAAAAACGTGTTGGGTTATTTGCTGTGCAGGACTGGACAGGGAACCACAGGCTTTGCCCCGTGGGTCAGCCTGGGACGGCGTCCCGAGGGCACCAACGGGGCATCGCGGTGACAATTGTGTCCTGAAACTCGGAGATTCTTCAAGTATTTATTACTGCCTATGTCAGCAATTAACAAACAACCAAAGCAGTTGGTAAGCAGGCACGGTCTGACGGTTGTAGTGTTAACGCGCTGAAGTGGGCATCTGTTAGAAAAGGCTTTGGTGCGCTCTCAGTAATATATACAAAAGATAAAATAAGTAGGATTTTTTTTTCCCTTCAGATTATATAGTTTATACGGAAGCTAACGTTTAATCTTAGTTTCTCGCTGATATTAATCATAGTTTGGTCAAGGTTTAGAAAGTGAAAATCTTGTGCAGCGCTAACGCAATTACAGCTGTAACTCAGTTACAATAATTAGATTGAGTCTCTAAGCTTGGCGCGTTAAGAAAGCAGATTTTGAATACGCTCCGGATTTGGCGGTGGCGTCGGATGACAACTGGTGGGAGGCGGGTGAGAGGAAAGCTGTGGTGCCCGTGGTTGGACGGAGGCCTCGCGGGCGCGCTGGGAGGGTGGGTTTCCTCGCAGGACGGAGGGTGCCGTGCCGGGCGGTCGCGCGGGCACAGCTCCACGTCCCGCTGGGTCCCACCGGGCGCAGGGGGGCTTCAAGGGGGTGGCGTGGAGGGGGCCTGGGTGTCGGCCGTGCTTCAAGCCTGTATTCCTGTCTCACGCTTCCCCTCCGATTGCAGACCTGAACTATAACTACAAGAACATTGCCCTTCGATTTGCTGAAATAAATCTTGTTTCCGTTGTAAGCCCGGTGGTTGTAAGTGAGCTGAGAGAGATGTGAAACGTCTGGGTCGCTTTTTAAGTCGGTAAAGATGACGGATCCCCATAAACGTGTATTTTCCTCTGAGAGCTGCAAACCCAGAGCGTTTATGTCCCAACAGCAGCGAGGGCCTCTCTCGAACCAGGGCGCTCTTCGTGTCCCTGGGGACTGGGAGCTGCTCGCGGGTGGATGAAGCCGAGGCCTCTGCTGGGAGGACAGGCTGGGAGAGTTGGGGGGGTTCAGCCTGGAGAAGAGAAGGCTCCACGGAGACCTCAGAGCCCCTTCCAGTGCCTGAAGGGGCTCCAGGAGAGCTGGGGGGGGACTCTGATCAGGGAGGGGAGCCATGGGATGAGAGGGAATGGCTTCCAACTGGAAGAGGGGAGATTTAGATCAGAGACGAGGAAGAACGTCTTTCCTGTGCGGGTGGTGAGCCCCTGTGTCAGGTTGCCCCGAGAAGCTGTGGCTGCCCCATCCCTGGAGGTGTTCAAGGCCAGGTTGGACGGGGCTTGGAGCAACCTGGGCTGGGGGGAGGTGTCCCTGCCCGGGGCAGGGGGGTTGGAACTCAATGATCCTCAAGGTCCCTTCCAACCCAAACCATTCTATGATTCTAAGCACAGGCTTCTGCTCACTGTCCCAGCAGCAGGACAGCATGGCTGAAGCTGGCGAGCCTTGTCCCATCCGCTCCACCGGCATCCCGTGCTGAGGAAGGGAGGCGTTACGTTCCTAAAGCATGGTTGCTGTAAAGGGGTTCCTGGAATGCAGGGAAAAAATCTAGTTATCATCATAAACCCTGGAATTAACCAGGTGGAAATGCCATAGAAGGATTTTATATAAACCGCGGGGGATGAGTACCAGTATGAAAATAACGGGCACATGGACTCATTGCTGCTAAGCTAAAATGATAGTAAAATACCTCAGCTGCAAAGACAGTGAAAAACCCCAATCAAGTGATAAAATGTGTGCTTTTCAAGTGAAAATATTGAGGATTCTATCCATTCAGTTTAAGAGAGTATTCGTGAGAGGATTGTGGTTTGTTTTTTTCCCAAGTAAATAGCCAGAATGAAATTATAATTAAATTTTTTAATTGTTTCTGGAAATCTTGTGTATGTAAATGTATACAAGGCTCTCAAGGCTCTTTTTCTTTCTTTTTTTTTTTCTTTTTTTTTTTCTTCTTTAGTGCTTTTTTAAACAAACAGAGAAGGTCGTGCCTGCCTTAGCAGCTTTTCTGGTGCCAGTGTGTAGGGAACAGTCACTGCCTGACTCTTCTCTGTTGACCTGGGCTCCGAAAATAACGGAGGAAAGAGCAAAACAGGAGGGTTTCATGAAAGGAAATTGGGCAAACTCTTACCCTGCGATGCCCGGCGCACCGCGCTGCGTTTGGAGATGGCGAGCGCGGCTTTACCGGGGGCTGTGACAGGAGGCTTAAGAGAGTGATTCATGCTGATTTAGATGGTCCCAAATTAGGGCATGATGGAAAAAGGATTTTCTGTTATCAAAACTTAGTTCAGGCTAAATTAATCTGAAAATGTGTAATTTCATCTCAACTAAAAATACTGTAATGTAATTAAATTCAAAAGTAGGATGAGCTGAGAGGGTATAAGAAAAGATAAGCATCGGAATAAGACAATAATTGAGTTTGTATTGTAAACACATTCCTATAGGAATTTGGGATTTTTTTAAGCAGCTTCATTATAAATTTTAAGTCGAGAGTGCTTAACAGCTTTGGCATATTTTTGAGAAGTGGGTGACTATATTTGTTTGTGTTCTTTGTTTGCAGGACTTTCTATATTTGGGTTTAATTCTCTCTTATTGTCTACTAGTTTATTAATAAGTTTGAAGGTGAATAAGGCTTAAAATTGGAAAATGTGTGTTTCCATGTGAAACTGGTTGTTTTGTGGATTCATGTAAGCTTATCATCTAGTTTTCCTAGTAATTGGATCTTTAACGTATAAAATTGGTAAATTAGATGAGTATCATTAAAATACTTGATGTATTAATTCTGAAGTGTGTCGCATTAATTATTGGAGCGAATAAGTCATCTTTTTCTGGTGCACAAGTCACTTGCTCAGTTCTTCACGCGGCAGCATAGGAAAGGAGTTTGGGTCAGGTTGCGTTGTGGCATCCTTCCGCGAGGATGGTCCTGAGCTCCACGTGCAGGAGAGCTGTTGATGAAGATGAGCGGTATATTAAGTCATTATTTGCATAAAATTGTGGCACACTGATTTGAAGACTTTCAGCCCAAAAAATGATGACCAGGGTGTTTGAGGACCACTACAGTTAGCAGTTTGAGATTCACTTTCCTGGTGCTGGTACCTGTATCTTTGCGCAGTGAGTGTTGGATGAGGGGTGGAGAAAATCGACGCTGTCTTGCTCTTGGTTTGATCCAGAAACCAACCAGCGTGGGGAAGGGAGATGCTTAGGAAGCTGCCTTGCGTCTCGTTGTAGTGATAATGGCTAATTTAATGCCTCTTTTGTGACAGCGCACAATCTGCTCCGTGCTGGTACGTTACATTATGGCACTCTCGTTTTTTGCTAAGGTTTGCAGGAGAAATGCAAAAATGTTTCCTTTCCATTTGCTAAAAATGCTTTACCCTTAATTCTGAAAAATTACTTTGCGGATCTTCATATTTCACAGACCATAACTAGATTACTACCTTTTACTGGAATACTTTGTGTTAATGAAGACCGATTGGGATTACATAATAGATTTCCTCTAAAGAAGGCATTATGTGGTTATTTTTTACTGTCTGGCATTCTAGTTAATTGCCTTGTCATCATTAATTGATGGGACTAAATTGATATAAATAAATAGATTATATTCCGGAGGTTAATTTGAAAGAGAGGAGGGGCTTAAACCAGGTTGCTGCGGGGTGTTTAAGCATGTGCCCCGAATGCAGCACGCAATTAGTGACCGTCGAAGAGAGCTCCTGTGCCGAAGGTCACATTTGTGCTCATAAATCCGCTTGGAAGATGGATGCGGTCGAGCTCTGCCCTCCTGGGGAGGAGAGGGAGCACCCGCTCTTCCCGGACAAGGCCAGGGCAGCGTGTGTTGCCCCATCTTCTTAAAACCAGCCGCAACCGTTGGCTCGGCTCAGCCCTGAGCTTCAGCCCTGCAAACAGCCGACGGTCCAGGCCGGGGTCTGAGAACAGCCAGCCCTGTCAGCCCAGCTTATTTCACAGCTTGAGCGCCTCTGCTTTCCAGGTTAATCCAGATTTATGTATATAATTTCTATTAATCAGCAATCAACTGAGTCCATGAGTAAACTGACTTTTTTTTAAGTAGATTGAAATATTGCATAAAATACTTCTGCCTGGAAAGGGAGAGCTGGTGGTGGCTGATGAGCAGCGTGGTGTCTCCTCTCCCAGCCCTTCCCGTAGTGCCCTGCACGCCTTCTGCCGTGCCTTGTGCCTTGCTTTGCTGACGGGAGACGGCTTTCTGCACTTCCATCTCGACACCGCTCCCCGGTGAAGCGCTGTGCAAACCCCTGCTCTGGGGGAGCATTGCCTGGGGCTCTGCGGGAGGCTGCCTCCCGCTCCCTCGTCATCGCTTGCGAGCACGCCAAGAAGAGGAAAACAACGCCCCGGTCCCTGCTGGGCGCCAGGAGGAGGGTGCGTGCCAGGGCAGGCGGACACCGAGGCGGCCACGTGGGATCCAGGCTGCGAGGACATGGCACCCTGCTAGCTTGGTCTAACGGAGGAGCTGTGTCATCGCTGCTGGGGAGAGGACACCTCGGTGGCCTCTTCCTCCTCTCTCAGACACCGTCAGGCCAAGTCTTCACTTCTCCTTTAGCAGCTGCTGCTGCTGCACTGTTCTGCGCGTGGCACATGCAGGATGCGGTGCTTCTCTGTGGTGTTGCCGTGGCTGGAGGATGCTCGAGACCCGGCAGTGCCCAGGGTTTGTGCTGCTCCTTCAGGTTCACTTTCAGGGGTTGTGGTTGCTTTGAAAGCTGGTAGATGCCAATTCATAAGGCTTCAAAACCATGGGAGACAGCAAACAAATGGTTCCTTGCATGCTCTTATGCTTAATATAGATTCACAGACCATCCAGCGCCATCCCCTGCCCCGGGCAGGGACACCTCCCCCCAGCCCAGGTTGCTCCAAGCCCCGTCCAACCTGGCCTTGAACACCTCCAGGGATGGGGCGGCCACAGCTTCTCGGGGCAACCTGCCCCAGGGGCTCACCGCCCGCACAGGAGAGAAGTTCTTCCTGTGCTTAGCATCCTATATGCTTCCTATATGCTTAGCATCTTTCCTGCAGCCCCCGCTGCCCTCGCCTGTACGTTGTCTATAGGGGTCAGTCCTCACCCTGTGCTGGAGCAAAGTTTGGGAGCTGATTCCCATTGGAGCATCGCTGGCTCTTCCAGCCAGAGCCTCCCCAGCCCCCTGCTCCCCCCGGCTCCTTGGTTAGTCTTGGTGCTGCCACACATCCGAGGTCTCTCTGGATGCCCGGAGGATGCCGAGGTCTGCCATTGCTGTTCTGCCAGCCGTTTTGCTGGCTGCAGTGTTGGAAGTTCATCAACTGTTGAACTGCAATTCTGTTTTGAAGTGGTTCTCAATTAAAATTTATAATTAACGAGTTATTATTCAATTTTCAAATATTTACGGATTTTTATAGTGTCTCAAGTCGTGAGCCAAGCGCCGTGCTGCTAGTGGAGGGAGAACCAGAACCCTTTTCCTTCCTCTCGGCACTTTCTGAGCGTGGCACAGAGCTCCTCTCTCCTCCCGTTCCCTCTGAGGTTTTCCCAATCCTTGGCAAACCCCACGCAGCTCCCACCTGTCGGAGTCCCAGGAAATGGGCATCGATGGCATCCTGGTGACTCCCCCCAGAATACAGTATTTGGGACAAAACTGAGGTACGGCCCCGTTTGCTGGGGAAAGCCTTGTTAGCCTTGAGCCCATGGCTGCAATGAGCAGGGATGTTGAACTGGAAGTAAATTAACTAAATAAACAGGGGTTTTTTGCGTTGTCTCCCTCCCCCATAAGAATACGGCAGCCCTTGTGGGTGCGAGTATCACCGCTGCGCTGGGAAGTGACCGTGATTTAAGGCTGACATCTGCCTTCTGTAGGGCCCTAGCCAAAATGATGCCCGCAGAACCAGGCCACCAAAGAAGTTTTTTAAAAGTTAATTGTAGCCACAGGTCCTTGCCATAAGGACCCGTTTCCATGGAGAGGGCAATGGGTAGCGCACACTGGCTGCTGGCACACAGCGGATTGGGAACCCTTCAGGTGTATGTGAACACTGAGGTCGAAGGGGGCTCTGCTCCGTACGCTAACACGTACTGGGATGATTAATCTGAAAACAGTTTAAAGCATTCATGAGTTGTAAGAACTAATTCCCAATAAATCAAATAGCATCCCCGTGGGAGTAAGGAAGAGAAATAAATGAGGGCTAAAGAAATTGATAAAGATCCTTGAGCAATAAAGAGACGAACACCAGTTCTTTTAAAATTATATTTAAATGAACAAAGTTGATTTAACTGTCTTTTTTCATGCCTTGTACTAAGATTTAGGTCTATAGCATGTCATTATATCAAGAAATAATTTGCCAAAAGACTTTTTAGCATTTCGTGTGCATTCTACTTAATGACAATTTTAATATTCTAGCTTTGGTCCTATATTGTTATGAGGAGGTTTCAATTGCTCGGCATACTGAGGAGTTCATAAAGATTGTTTCTAATTTCTTTTTCAAATCTGGTATAGAGTTCAGAACCATCAACACATGAACGATCATGTTATTCAGTAAAAATACTGGGAATGCGATTGTTGGCTGCTTGAACTAAATCTCCAGGCTGGGGCAGTGCGGTCTCCGGAAGGCCGTTCCTGCTTAGTGAGCCTCTGGACGCGGCACTGGCCCGAGTCCTGCCCGGCCACGCTGCTGGGAAGAGAAGAGGTCGCCTCTCTGGGCATACTGGGAAAACTGGGCATGCCAGTTACAGCTGCCTTCCCGGTCTCGACAGACAATACCAGGCGTGATCTTACCTGTGAGTGTATTAAAGTGATGCTTCAGAAAAGTTTATATTCTCTTGGTGATCAGAAAGTGTAAGAAGCCATCGACTGGCTGAACTTCTGCTTATGGATTGTGTCCCTTACAGATTGTTTTGCACTAAGTGCACCTCCAGATGTGAATTTCCAGCTCTAGGACCTCGGTGAGGTTTTGTCGTGTGTTTTCCTACTCTCCTCTGCCCCCAATATAAGAAGGGTTGGGTTTAACTTTTCTTTTTCCCGTGGTCAAATAACTCTTTCTTGCCTCGTTACCCCAAGAATAGAGGGACGGGGGTGGCTGCCCCCAGGCAGTGCCCAACAGCGTCTGAATTTACCCAGGGAGCGCACGGGGCCGCGGACTCCCTTGGGACTCCAAACCCCCAAAGCTCAGGGAATTCCTTCCCCGACATCAAGGGGTTTGAATGAGGTTGTTCTGCTGAAGAGCTCATTTGGAAGGCACAGCCCGGTGCTCCCAAATCAATACGGCGTAATACTTACAGGAGGGAAGTACAGCAGGCTGCCCGGTGCGCAGGAGTGATAACGATATTTAAGATAACGCGTAGCTTATAAACTCCCTGGAAATTCCTCCAACCTCCATAATGAAACATTTCTTCAGCAGATGTTTATTTTCTTTTTGTAGATCTGTTTCTGGTCTCGAGATACAGATATGTGAGCTGAGAAGCAGATCTGATAACTGGAGGCACAGGAACAAGCCAGGGTGGTCCGGGACCCTTTGCGGCTTTGCCAGTGCGAGGGCTGGCCATGGAGCTGCTGAACTTCCCCATTTCCCTCCTTTGGGGGATTTTAATAGTCAATATTTCGGGCTGCTCAAAATCGTAATGGCACACAGAAATTATTTCCTGCAAAAACACACCCCTTCTGACTCAGAGTTTGGCTGTTGGTCGTTTCACAAGACCGCAGTTTCTGGCTGTGATGTGCCCCGAGGTGTAAATGGGGAAGGAGGACATCCAGGTGATGCTGCGGAGGGAGGCACAGCGAAGAGGACGCCAGAAACCAAAGCAGGGATGGGCGGAAGATGCTCATCTCTTGTGTCAAAAGCACTGACAATATGGACATTTTCTCTTGATTTTTTTTTTTATTAGCTCTAAAAATAAGAGAATTGTTAATGGTTGAATTAATTAGGCTGAGTAACCATGATCCGCAAAGATGCTGGATGAATCTTTCTTGGAGTTCACTCTTTGGCAACAAAACACACTATCATTGAGCGTAAAAGACAGCAGAGTAAATGTTTACTGAGAAGTCAAATCCTATTATTAGTTGTATTACTATTATTAGTGCTGTTATCACTGTTCCCTGTTTTCCAGTTGTGTCAAGAACAAGTACGGAGAGCAAAAACGCACAGCCTTTTCCAGCGCATTCATAAAAACAGGTCTTGGCATGGGAGAAGTGGTTCCGGTCGGAGTTGTTAAATGGAGATAGCTGCTCCATAGCTGCCCCGTCGCCCTGCGTCCCCGCAGCCTGCTGGGGACGCTTGTCGGGAGCACGGGCAGGGCTGTGCTGCGCCAGCGCCACCGTGCTTTGCACTGGTTGGGTTGTGCCGTGGAGACGTCGCCGTTGGGAAGGTGGTTTGGGACAGCCTTTGCTCCTGCCTGAATCAGCAGAGCCCCAGGTGTTGCTTGGTTTAGTCTCTACAGCAATGTCCCGAGCAAAGAGAAGTCTCTGGAGGATGAATTTTCACGGCACTGGCATCCTGATCACTCCTTAAATAGCCCCAAGGAACTGCTTTTGGGGTACGACTTGTCAACGGGTGTCCCAGCACACACCAAAAGATGCTCAGCGCTTTTACAGTGCTTTGTAGCTTGTGTTTCAGCCTTCAAATTTGATCCTGATCTTACCACACTGCTCTGTTGGGCAGCCCATGAGCAGTCCTGTGATATCGCACAGAAGCCAGTTTGGCACTGGCACACGCGTGCTCAGTCCTCTTTGTTGGAACCGTAGGTAATTATTCCCGTACGTAATGAATAGCATTGCTTTTATTGATGAACACGGAGGCTACATGCTGGAAAGAGGAGGCAAGGATTAAGTTTGATGGCCTACTGCTGCTATGAAAAGGGGCATCTAGACACCAATTAATGTCCCCTTGAAGGGATTAGCCATTGCATTAACTGCAACTCTGGAAAAAATTGCTAAGTCTGTTATTTTAGACTTAGATACAAAATAAATTCACTTGCAAATGACATTTAATTCAAGACACACAAAAAATCCAGCGTATTTACATTTTTTTGTGATTTATACCTCTTCCTACATGGATAAAAAGACTTATTCTGAAGTCCTTATTTCATCTCTGCAGAGTTCAAAGATCGGGTAAATTTCAAACATGTAATCTGAAATTCCTTCGGTTGCCACACCAATAATCTCAGCTTTAAGTGAGGACAACGGGGGCGCTAAAGGCAGCGGCCTCTCCCGCAAGGTGACGCGTTGCTGGGTCCTCAGCAGACACGGTGAAGCTGAACTTCTCTATGAAGTTCTTGAGGGGCTTTTGTTTTGTTTGTGGTCCCGCTGAGAAAGGCTGACCGTACGCTGGGGTGTCTTGTCTTCAGGGTGAGCGCGAGTCACTGCCTGAGGGTGAAGCGAAGTGTTTATTTGGGAGGGAAAAAACGTTTATAAAACTAATTCAGGTGTGATCTGCCAGTGGCACAGCTGTGATTTACAAATTCCCCAAAGTCTGAAAACATTTGTCAGTGTAAATATTATTTTAAAGCTCTCTGTCCGTGTGGAAGGGAGCTATAGGTACCTCTTAGAGCATCCCTCAGATCTTACTGGGGCGGTGGGGTGACACACGTCCTCTGACGCATGTCGCGGCTGCGCCTCGCCGGGGGTGACCCCTTCCTTAATGCCGACACGTCTGTCTTGGTCACCTCCTAGCCCGAGGGCGAGTGCCCGGGTGTCTGCGTGGCCAAGGGCGGGCTGGCTCCGACATGGTGGGGTGAGACGTCCCGGCCTGCGGCTGCTCGAGATTCCTCTTTCGGTTCGGCATCTGGGCTTTAGCCTTCCCATCGGCTGTTGGTCCAGCGGAGGGGAGGTGTCAAGGCAAATGCAGGCTTTGGAGAGCAGCGTTTCTTGGGGGAGAAATAGCTTCTGCCGTCAGATTTTTTTTTTTTCTTCCATAGAACCAAGAAGTGAGAGATGAGGTGTTTCTGAAACGCTGATGTCAGTCGGGAGCAATCCCCAGTCAGTCCCCGTGCGTCCCTCCTCGCCCTGCGAGGGAGAGCTGCCGTGCAAGGGCGTTAGAGCCGCACACAGCGCAAAAGGAAAAAAAAAAGAAAACGAGGAATTAATAGATGGTTACTTGAAATCCGTCACCGGGAGTGTTTGCTGGCCCCGGGTGGAGCAGAGCTCCGCAGGAGGAGCGCCTGCCTGCCCCGGTGCTGCGTGGCGGAGCCTTGGCTGGCGCAGGGCGCTCTCGCTCCTGCCGCTTCTCCCCATTCCCGAATACTGCCAGCGCGTCGGCGTGGGTCTTCACCCCTGATGGTGCGTGCTCCGTACCCCTTCGGACGAACGGGCAGTGAGGGGGACGCCGCGGGCGATGGGCCTCTGCTGCCGGATGAGATCCGGAGGAGACTGATGCTGTCAGGTACGGCCGGGAACCGACCGAACGTGATTTCCAGCGAAGCAAAGCGAGTCAGTGACATAAACTGAATAGATGATGCTCTTAAGCAAATTGTCCAAGTATCAGATGAGGGAATTACCGGCCTGCGTCAATCTTTTCAGATGTTATTATGTACGCTCTGTATTATTTGTAAGTGCCCCATATTGGCCACACAGTTTTCCTGGTGCGTTCAGAGAGGTACGTGATTCCCTGTGAGCGTCGTATTCTGAGTCCTCTCTCTTTAGTTTAATTAACTTTCGAGAAGAATATTTTGAGGCATGACTTTTTCCCAATATTTGTAGAATATTTCTTATGAAGATACCTCTTTCCGGAGCCACCTCACCCTTCCATTGCCCCATGCTTGTATTGCAGCCGTCGTCTTGGTGGAGCGGTGACCGCGTGCAGCGTGGTCAGTGGAGCCCATTGGTGGGCTTTGACCCGTCTCTGCTTCATGAGCTTCTCTACTCCTCCAGGAAGGCGTGGGGTAGGGAGGGTGCCCTGACGTTCCTGTAGAATGGGATTCTTCTCGGTAGGATGTCGCTTCCCTGTCTGTACTATGAGCCGACATGCAATAAGAGGAGGACGTGTGTTTTGCGAGTTTGGAGGTTAAAACTTTGAAATATCTTGTAATGTGCAATAGCACCAGCTCCTGACACACAGAGCTGCGTTGCGTGACATGTCATGACATAGTAGTGTCATGTTGCATGACGTGTCGTGACTTGCGTGTTGTTTTACCCCAAATCTGGGAAGCTTCCCCAGACATGCTCAGCAGGAGAACGATCACACTCCTCTTCTAGGAACTAACACAAAAGCGTGGAGGAAGGCAAGCGTGGCTAACCGTGACTCCTGCTTTAGCACTTGCTTGGATTAGCCGGGACGCCGGTGTGAGCGATGTCAGCGTGCTGGACCATGATGTCATCAGTCGGTCCTGCTGCACTCTGGGATGCGAACGCAGCGCACTCTGCGAGCTCTTACATGGCTTCGGTTTCCATCAAGACAGCTCCTCGGAGAAGGGTGTCCCCGTGCTCGTTGCTGCCTTGTGTTAGAGCCGTGGGAGGAGTTAGGGTTCTTGGGATGAAGGCACATTCAAGGACTTGGTCCTTTGTGTTCGTTGGGAAACACGGGCAGTGATTCAGTGCAATGATTTCTTACAAGGCTGTCTCTCTTCCCAGGGCTTCCTCCAAGACTCCGGCTTTTCCCAGCCAGTTTCTGCATCAGTAGGTTGCTCCTTTGGGAGAGTGGAAGTTAATTTCTCATTATTATCATGCATAGATTCAGAAGATGGAAGATAGTCCCCTTTCGCTGTCCCTTGACTCCATGATAACTTCATAGCCAGAGAAAATAAAGCTAACAGTTACACAGGATAAAAATAGCATAATCAAGCCTGTTAGCAGGAGCCATTTCTCAGTGTGGTGTTGGCAGGGGAGGGAGGGATGGATGGATGGAGGGATGGGTGGAGGGATGGGTGGATGGAGGGTTGGATGGAGGGAGGGAGGGAGGGAGGGAGGGAGGGATGGATGGATGGATGGATGGGGCTCCATCCCCTCTGCGCAGGGGGCGGCTGCTGCTTATGCACCAGTACGGCACGGAAGGTGTCCGGTGTATGATAGCCTTCTGCTTTATTTCTTCATCGCAATAAATTGAGGGTTTCACCAGCTCTGCCTGGGCAGCCTTTCCCCCTGCCTCTGCGACCTGCGGCTCACTGGGACAGTGCTCCTCGCGCTGCCGTGGTGCAGTTCGCAGGCGCTTCCCAGGCTGGTGACAAGCTCTGAGGCTGCTGGTGCCTCCCGGCTTCGGCGGGGCCCCCGTGAGCAGCCTCACTCCTGATTTTGTGTTTTTGTTGTAAAGAACTGAGCTGCTTTAAATGTCCGCCTTGGCAGGGAACTGAAATAAATATAAGATGATAAAATTAAAAATTAATTTTGGAGCCACAGACCTTCTCGAGGAAGGGTTCTGGCTGATCTTATTCCGTTGTCCTGGAAAAAGAGTCACTTTTGGCTTTGCAATATTTGCAATTCCCTTTCAGCAACCTGAGCTCCCTAGGCAGTAAAACATAGTTTTCATTAAATGATACATCTGACATTTACCAAATCTTGATGTGACAATTTAGAGGGAACTAGTTGCATTGAAGAGCCTTATTAATATTGCGGTAACGTGATTAGGGGAACATCTCGGTTGCTTAGGCCAAAGGGACTGTAATTCGTGAGCACAATGGAGAGGCAGATACGAAGCATCAGTTGACAAAAATATCCTAATCTTAACTTGTTTTCTGTTTACTCCCCCCTTGTATCTAGTTCACGTTCGTGGTAAGATAAGTAGGTTTAGATTCTTATTATCCAGGTAAGGGACTTTATATATAGAAACAAACCCCCTCGGAACAGGGCTTGGAGCTAGAGGAGGGTGTGCAGAGCTGAATTGGGTGCCAAATCCAAAATGACATTTCTGGAAAATCTTCCCTGGAAATCCCCTCTGTTTCCTGCCGGTGCAGGTGCTCTGTTACCGCCTGTCCCCGTGTTGCTGAGAGAAACTCCAGTTTATCCGGTGCCTGGACCACTCCTGAGCAGGGAGTGAGCTTCCCCGCGTGGCCCCAAGCGACCCAGCGGGTCCCGACACCCCTCAGCCGCAGGGTATCATTGTTTGCTTTAAAAATAAGTCTGAAAAGGGAATGTAGCATCATCTTCCCGTCTGTAGCAGGAACAATTTGGGCAAAAGTAGCTCTTACGCTGTTGTGGCAATTTATGTGAGAGCCGTGGTGGTAAATAACAGGGGGAGAGGGAGGGAAGCATCTCAAACCTCATCAATAGGTGAGACAAAAGGCTTTCTGCTCTGCAATTACTCTTCCTGTCCTTTCCCCTCCTTCCCCCAGGCCGCAAGCAAGAGACCTAAAATAGAGATCAGGCAGCTTTTAAATGCCACAGGCTCATAAAAGGGAGGAAATTCCGAGTTGCAACTCTGCTGTGTGCTGTTCCGTCTGTAAGCGGGTAGACCATCCTGCAAGCTCCACACAGTGGGACCAGAAATAATTGCACCGTCTCTGCGGAGGTGCCCTCGCGTCGGGCTGGGGCGCTCGCTCCCGCACGCGTTTGGGGAGAGGGACACGCCACCAGCCCGGGTGCTGGCGCCCAGGGCACGTCCCTGCCGTCGCGCCCGGGCTCGCGGGGATTTTGGGGGTGTTTTGTGAATTTGAGGACGGGGTGCCCACAGAGGAGCAGCAGCGGTGGCTGTTGCGAAGGTTTGCTTGTTGGTGTTCGCGGTCTAAATAAAATACAGCGATTGACTGCACGCGAGCAAGGCCGGCGGAGTGCTCGCCTCCTCCGCTGCCGGGGGGGCCACGTTCTAAGATTGCCCTGTTCACCGGTTCCCAGTCCTTTTCCTTTTGTTTGCTGCCTTTTTCTGCAAGATCAACAAATCCTTTCCTGTCTCATTGCAAACAAATTTATTGTGAGCGGAGGGGGAGACGGTGTTGACCTTCCCGGGTGACCCTGGGGGTCGGCGGGAGTGAGTAAGCGGAGCAGCGCGGTGCTCGACGTAGAGCCAACACCGCTGAGGCGACCTGCTGTGGGATCTCACGCTGCCATTTCACAGCCACCACTCCGGTTTTTGTCACAGGGGATGCAAAACCCGCAGAACGGGGCTGTGGCCGCCCCCACCGCAGGGGGACGAGGGAGGGGACACGCAGTGGCCGGGGTCTGCGGGGCTCCCCTGGCCCCTCCAGCAGCCCCAGCACCGCACGCTGCAGGCACAAACGGGCTTCTCAGCGGGTTTAGATCACTCGGGCTTGATGGCTTTCAGCTGTACCGTAATATTAAAATACTATTTTATTATTTTCCATTTAGTCCTGCATTAATGAAAAGAGCACTATGTAGCTGCAAAGTAGTAGCTAATGAAATCAAGTAAATTGCCGTTAATGTTCCAGTACGTGTTGTTATTGCCATGGTTCCAGGTGGGGTTTAGTAACAGAGGAAGACGATGGCTTTCCGTGTCTGACGACGCCGGGCAAGCCGACCTTGCCTTGGCTGCAGGCGTCCCCCCCACGCGCCCGCGGCAGCCCCCGGGGATGCGCAGTCCCCGGTAGCGGGTGCTCAGGTGGGCGGTTTTGTCCCCCTCTTCTGCAAAGGCACACGTGAAATCCCCAAATCCAGGTCGAGCAGCAACACCTCCAGAGGAGATCCGGGTTGGAGTCGCGCCCGTCGTGTGTCCCGGGAAGTCCCGTCGGACCTCATCTGCTGAGTCTTCCCGCGGCCATCGCTTTGCTGCTCGTGGCTGTTTGTGTGCCGGGGAGATAAGCACAGGAGATCTTCCCTCTCTGCTCTTTCTAACAGCAAGAGAAATACAGGAGCAATGTATATCGGGTTAAAATTGCCTCTCATTTTATGAAGATATCTTTAAAAACCAGTCGCTTTCTATGAGCCTTAAAGCAATTTGATACACTCTTATCAAAATCGACAACTGCTCCAGAGATCCTTAAGAGATTTTGTTCCATTGTGCTTTATTTTATTTTGTATAAATCTTGTTAACTATTTTCCAGCGACCTTTTACCGTGTTCTTTTTTCATCGCAGAAATAAACCAACAGAAACCCGGTTCCAGCCTTGCAGAACAGCAGCGGCGTTGCAGAGCTCTGCTCTGTGGTCCCTCCACCCGCGCGCTCTCGTGGCACTGAATGCGAGAAAAGCAGTATGTTACTCCCATCAAAAAACCTTCAGGTCCTTGGAGTGTGTGTTTTCTGAAAAGCCGCGTGTGCACGTGCCGAGGCACTAGGCAGGAGTTAAGTTCCCGCGCTGTCTTTGCATTTCTCACCCCAAACATGCAGGTGACTCGTCGCACGCCGTAGGGCACATCTCCCTGATGGTGACATGGGGAAATGGCTGATGTTCTGAGACGGGTTTGAGCTGACATGTGCAGCCCCTGGAGGTTTATAGAATAAACACCGAAACAAGATATGTAATATCTCCGCTGAATTAATCCCGCACTCTCTAAGACGCTGTCAAATAGACGCCGTGGCTGCGCTGACACCCAAGTGTTCATTGTCGGGGTGATGTGTAGGAGTAGAGAGGAGGAGCCGCCTCGCTGTGCCTTGGGCTGGGCTGCGGGGACATGGGGAGGAGGAGGAGGAGGAGGAGGAGAAGGCGGTGGCGTACTTTAGGGAAACGGAGCTCGGGTTTCCAGTCACAGGGAATAAATATTTGCATGTATGTGGGGGAAAAAATAATCTGTAATTTCTGTTCTAGTGTAAAAACGTGCTAATAATCACTTAGATCAAAGTTAATTTCAGTCTTGCAAATGTATGTGGAAGTAGAAAGTCTGTTTTCATACTAAAAGAGACTTTGTGCAGTTTCCGTCCACATTGGTTAAATTTGTGATGGGCACATGCGTTCTGGAGGGCAGACGCTGAGCGTAAATCAGGCAGGACATCCTTCTGCCTGTACCCGGGGATGCGTACGTCCGAGAAGAGACAGGGGAGAGGGATGGGTGTTTGGTAGCAGATCCCGCAATTGCTGATGGTGTTGGTTTTGAAGGAGGAAGCGGGTTGTATTGGTTGGTCTAGGTAATTTCAGGTGGCCGATGGTGGTAGAAAACCATCATAAGCTTGTTTTCCTCACAAGTAAGGAGCCTTTATGCACTTAATGGAGCATTGGGATGAGTTACTGTATAATTAACAGCTTTTACATCAACGTTACTGCCCTATTATTATGTGATAAACATGGGTGAAGGCGGCTGTCTTCAAATGGAGTATTTTGTTAGAGAAAAATGAGAAGAGGGTACCTGCAGAAGCTTGTTCGTGTGCGTATTTCACGGCACCGTGCTGTTTGAAACACAGAGGCGGGAGGGAAGAAGGATGCTTTTCCAGCTGGGCCAGGCACTGAGTTTTGCACCTTTGGCACGGCTCTGAAATCACAGCCCAATATTGCGCGAACACAAACCGCTTCATTTGGCTTATTTATTTAAAGAGCTTTCTTGCATCAGCTGGCCTGGAGAATATTCGTTGGGTTTTTTAGCAATTGCAGGTATGGCTTTGCTCCGTCCGGCTGCTCAGGTCCAAACCGTCGGGGGACGCGAGGAGTGATGCGGAGTCCTCCGGATGGGGCTGGGGGGATCCTTTCTCTTTCTGTTTGTTTGGACTGTTTATACACGTTCAGGTGCTGTACTTTATCGAAAGGCTCCAGCCAAAGCTTTCCTGTGAAAGTTGTTTATTGCTGCTGCTGCTAATGTCGTTGTTTTTCTTCCTGTTCTTGGTGTCCTAAAGCCAAATTACTGTGACTAATGCACCACTGTAAATGTCTGCGGCATCTGCAGCACTGCTGCCTGCGTGGGATGCACGCTGGCTTTGCAGTCATGTGTTGGGGGGGTTAATTTATTTTTTATTTTTTAGTATTGCAGCAGAAGTGCTGCTTTTGTGCATTGGCTTAGCAGATGGCAAAACATTTCTGTGAAACATTGTCGTACCCCAAAACCACGTCGACTCCTGTCTGTTGGGCGAGTGTCAACGTGCCTCTATTGATATTCTAAAGCATCAACATGGTTTCTAAGCGGAAAATGTTTTCATGTGTCTTTGAAGTCAAGGAGGTGCTCAGAAGAGGGAAAGTTATTCCATGTCTAACACCGATATAAGCAGGAACAGCGAAACCAATGTATAAGCCAATGCTTTTTTTCTTCCCTTCTTTTTTGCTTGTTTATTGCCTTTTTAAGCCAACATCCATATTCTGGTGCTGCTTTAGAGGTGGTTGTTATCTAATCCTGCTGATGCACTGAAAAGAGAGAGAGAGTCTATAATAAAATAATAACAATCTTTTTTTTTCCTTAACCTTTCTTTCCTTCTAATTTTCAGCATGTAGCTGAGCCCAATCATAATACATCCTGTGAAAACACTGGCTGTTTTATAAGATAGCCTTTTTCCTTTTTTATTTTTTTTTCAAACCTCTCACTGGCTTACTTCACTAGGTACAAGATTCTCAAGTAAAATTCTGCAGATTGCAAAACATCGGTTAATCCAGTTAACAGCAGCAAAAGGTGAAAATTCGTATGATGCCAAATACCGAATATTGCTTGTCTGTAGAGGCTTTCGCTGGTCTATGGCACAGTGCTTCAGAAACTCTCCTAGGGTGGGTTTGTTTTTCTTTATGTAATCCAAAACTGTTTCTCGTTTTCAGGCCGCAGAATGGTTCTATGATCCTGTACAATAGGAAGAAGGTGAAATACAGGAAAGATGGATATTGCTGGAAAAAAAGGAAAGATGGGAAGACCACCAGAGAGGATCACATGAAACTGAAAGTCCAAGGAGTGGAGGTAGGAGTCGGAGCAGGGCGGGTTTGGGTGATAGGCGGGCTGGGAGCAACGGCTCCCCAGGGTATGTTCAACGTGAATTTGTCCACACATTCAGAAAAATATTTGCATTTGCTGAATTCCAGCTTTCCCGCCTACCCCCAAAAATATACAGGTGTTCTTTTTTACTACTTGGAGCAAAATTTGACTATAGCTTCCCCATCTGACTGTGTCCCTGCTCTGGTTGTGGGGTTGTACAGCTGCAGAGTTGCAGAAGGACTGAAGCGGTCTCACACCGAGCACTTTTGGTGGAATATGTGCTTTTTGTAAGAGGTACTTCACCGGGGAGACCAAGCGCCTCAGGCTGGGCTGCGAAGCATTTTTTTAGACTGTGTAAGGTTTGTATGTGTATGATTTGAGTCTCACAAAATGCCAGGTGGTTTTTGGTAGCAATTGCCATAATTTTCCGTATGCTTATTAAGTGCTGGTCTTGCAGCATGCAGAAGTAGAATTTCTGTTGAATCCAGACTAGAACTGGACTCTGCTTTAGGGCATGTTTTGAAGGAGTCTGTTGCTCTACTGGTGGTATTGAGCCATTCAGAGACATTCAGATGGATGGTTTCACCTGACACAGGATTTCTGGAATAAGCGTATTTGTCCGAAAACATGTTGTTGTTTGACACAACTGTGCTGTCTACTTGATCGCACCGATGACTTCTGATGTTAAAGATCTGCACAGATGTGGATAAGGAGTACATTTATTCAACTTTTTCTTTTATATTTTGTTAAATGGGAATTACATTTTCTGACAGTAGAAGTCCACCCGCAGAGCTCTGCCTGGCTCCGTTCCAGTCAGCAGGGCTGTATTCCTTGCCTTTCACACTGAACTTGGGGCCGAAGTGGTAAAAGGGTGTTAAAACGTGTAATTGTAGCATTTAGGTGTGTCATCAAGAAATACTCTAATTTCGGCAAATGAGTAGCGAAGCTGTAAGGGTATATATTAGTATAAGCTGTATTGATTTCCGCAGTTGACAGACTGCGTGCATCACTACGCTGGGAAGCTGCACCCGGTCGCGCGGGCATAGCGCAGCCCAGTTTGCGGCGTTTGGAGTAGCCGATGTTGAGGGACCGACAGGGCTCGACCCGCTGCCTCGGGCTGTGGCCAACACCTTCCAGGCTGGACCTGGGGCTCAGTCTGGCTTTCCACCTCACCCCCAGGCCCGTCCTGGCAGACGTTCCGCATGGCAACGACCTTCCCACACCTGTGTGATGGCACCCAGTGCTCCCGGCACAGCGTCGGGCACCTGCGCCGTGTTACCGGATTCAGCGCGGGGGACACAAAGCGGCCGAGCGCCTGCAATACGTCTCGTGTTCCAGCTTCCTGCTGGGTGATTTGTCATTCTTAGGTTCTGTCTGCTTTAATGAGGTTTTTGGGTTTAAAATAGTATTAAATGGATTGCATTATATTACACCAGAGAGGCATAACTCTGTTCCATAATTTTTACATCCAATAACAATGTTTTATTATGACAAGCTAAAAAAAAAGTCAGCATAATAGAAATTGTGAGTTGTTTTTGTTTCGGGTTTGCAGAGCATGATTTAATTAATTTCTGTGAACCTTAACAATGCAGAACACCAAAGCCGGCACGGCAAAACTTACTTGGAGGAGGGTGGTGGTGACCGTTGGCTACCGCACATGCACATGATTAAATAAATACTCTCTGACGTTCTTTCCAAGATGGAGCCATCGCCCCCAGAGTGCCTGACTGCGTGGATGTGCGTGGCGATCACTTTTAACTCAAATAGCCTGCACTGAACCCAGTAATTTCTGTGTTATTGAAGTGTGTCTTCTGGAGGGTAGCAGATCTGAAATGGGCTGTGTGGGGAGCCGGAGAACGCGGAGCTCTCAGGGCTCCTTCCCATGGCTGATCACATTCGCCACTTCAGAAAATAAGTGTCAAAGTACTCGCTGTGTGATTTGGACGTGCCGAGGTTCAGCCATTCATTCCTACGCCTTTCTCCAGCTTAAGAGCCCTTTAGTACCTGATATTTTATCTCAAAGACGGTACTTACGCCCTCTCATCCAGTCGTCCCTCAATCTTCTCGCCGCAAAGCCCGACAGAGCCGGCTGCGAGTCTCCGGGCTTTGGCCGGTGCGGGATGTGGCCAGTTTCACATTCTCGCAGCAGATTAAGCAACAGCCGACACAGACCTGGCTCCTGAGCCAACACTGTGAACAATTAATGGCAATTTTTAATGGGGCTCAGAACTGGAGCAACACAACTCCTACATAAATCCATGTGTTAAGTAGCACTACAGGTGTATCGAAATCCAGATCGATCATCTAAGTGTTGAGAAGAAATTAATATTTTCTTCCCCTGGGTATCAGAGCATACAAAGGAACCGAGGATTCAAGTCGTAGTAATTTATGTATGAAAAGGCGGAAGAAAAGAAACCAACAAGAACAGGCAAATAGAGGTTTGGGTCGGAAATTTAGCTCCTGTGTGAATCTGGGTCCGGAAGAGTTGTGTCCGCTGTAGAAACATCTCTGGTGCTGAGCGCGCCTGAAAGCGGGTCCGGGGTTTCCCAGGGCGGGAGGAAAAGCTGCAGCGAGTTCTGCTGCGCCCTCCCCTCGCCGACCTGCCCTCGGGTCCCCTTGCTGTCCCGCCTCGCTGACCCGGCGGCGTCCGAGCGCCTGCTGCCAGTCTCCGTCCCGAACAGGGCAGAAAAAGTTCATTTTCTTGACCTCTAAGTGTTGCTTGGGCAGAATTATGTATTTTTAACCTTCTTAATTAATTACTCAATCAGTACACTGTGCTGCTTCACGGAGAGTGTTATGGGTTTATGTTTCTGATCCCATCCTAATGGGAAGCGATGTTCTTTACTTGGACACATAGGCAACAGATTTAAAATAATAAAAAAGGCTTTTTCCAAAGTTGGAGTGATACTGTAGTTAACCACATTAGGGTTTAACAGGGCATGAAATAACTGTCTGCCTTGTGGCACTGCCAGATCATCTCAGCGACTCTTGCAGCCAGAAGATAAATAGGTATCATCGTCGCACTGATGGAAAAATACTTGCAAAGCCGACAGCCAAGACTGTCGCTAGCTCCGAACGGAGCTCTGGAAACTGCCGCTAGTAGGCAAGAGGGAAAAACACATTGGCCCGTGAAACTACTGACCAGCCAGCTCTGAAAAGGGATTTGTATTAGTAGATTTAATAATTAATTATTTCCTGAGTGTCATCAGTGTAATGGCTCCTGCATCTTCCCAAGTTTTGGGTAAGGAAAAAAAATGCATTTTGAAACACAAAGTTTACAGCAGATATTTGGGGACGTTGGTGTCTGTCAGTACCATACGGAAGGATTTAGTGAGCGTGGACAATGCAGCTAAAGCAAATTTAGGACATAAATAAGGAATAAACTAATTTAAATAGGAATGCACTAATTTAAATAAGTAAGTAAGAAGAGGAACAAACTAATTAACCAGGCGGATGTTAAATGATAACTGCGTGAAATCCTCAAGCTATTGTCTTGGTTAGCATTACCGTGCATGAGGGTTTTGGATTTTATTTGGTTAATCTGATGCACAGTCCTGTTAGAAATCGCTGGATAAACCAGAAAGAAGTTAATTTGGCCTTTCCCATAATATACCTCTTTGTGCAATTCTTTGTGGAATCCATCAAAAATCTCCAGTCCGTGATCCTTTTTAAAGTTCTAATTAATTAGGATCCCTGGTGATGTGTTCCTAATCAATTCACATAATTAAAATTTTTAACTAATAAATAATATTAAGGGGAGTGTTGAAATAGCTTTAACATCACTCCCGATCGGTGCTGCTGCGACGGTACGGACGGCTGGCGCAGCGGATGCGGTTGCCTCTCCTTGTGCGTGAACCTTTCCGGGTGCCTCGAAATGGCGCATTCACGGGAACTCAGAGTAAACTGCTGCTAGACTTAAAACGAGGTCGTACTTTTATAGTAAATTTCCCTCTTGTCCTCTGCGTTTTGGGAAGTCGGCGCCAGTTCTGTTGCTGTTTATCCTCTGCTGGGGATATTTTGGTGCCTGAGGAGGAGTGAGAGGAAGGGGTTCTCTCGGACGCTGCAGCGGTGGTGGGACTTGGCCCGCTGTCTGGCGGGACCCCCATGCTCTGAAACCCCAGCGGCTCCAGCGGCGGCAGCAGCAGCAGCGGCGCATGGCTCCCGGGGACCCCCCGCTGCAGCCCCGGCTCCCCGGGGAGGGTCGGTCCTCAGCCCTGGTTTGGTCTGACACCGCTCGCTTCAGATCGGAGAGATCAGAGGGTGAGATGAATGCGCCAGAGCTCATATATTTGAAATATCTTGTTCTCTCCTATGTAGATGTACGGTATCTCAGTACAATATGATAATCTCTATAAATTCCTTTAAAAAAAATAAAAAGAAAAAAGGTAAAACTTGATTTAAGTCTTATTAAGAGAGGAACTCCCTTGTGGAGATAGAGATGCAGAGTATCAATTTTGTATGCAGGACTTGTATTTAATTATTATCATAACAGTCCCTTAACACTATTACAGATTAGTCCACGAGGACAGGAATGGAAAGTTTAGATTATTCAATTACTGCATAAACCCTGGGACATGGCTGTCAAAACTTTGCAAAAGGTTCCTTTCGCGTTTGGGTCTGAAAATGCGGCGTTCCTAAACTCGGTCCTGCGCAGGCTGTACGACCTGGGTGGTAATAGCGTCATTTACTGTTAGAGCTCGTGCGCCGGAGTACGTGCTAAGAACAAGATGACTTCTCCTTTAGTAAATGACCAAATGGGCTTTTCTGTATTATGTAAAATAACCCATCATGGAATATTAAACCGTAAAATGTTTTTACATCTCTCAATTCCCTGCTATTGTCGGTGAAATTTACTTGTAAGTTATTACTGGAGGGTGAACGCAACTTGTGAGATCGCACGTTCAAGCAGCACTAATCTGGAGAACTATTCCTAGGACAGTCTGATCCAATTCACTTTAATTTACATGGGCTTTGCTCGCCCGCAGAGGTGAGCTGTGTAGTTTGCAAACTAATTAGGATTGCATTGTTCAGTCGGGCTGCTTAATGCATTCCAGAGAAATACTGCGGAATGGCTTTGGAGGAGAAATGAGAGTTTAATGTGAAAGTCTTTCTGAAAATATGACACACACGTGTGCGTGCATTAACGCAAACAAGCGCAGCCCTGGGAGCGAAGGAGAAAAACTGCTGGAGGAGGAGTGGCAGTTTTTACACAAATCTATTCTTTCTCATCGCTACTAAGGGTATTTTCCTTGCATCTCTCCTAATACATGACTTTAGCCATTTCTAACCAGCCTCTCACTTAATCTCCCGTAGCTCGTTAGAGGGCCCGGGGTCCGAGAGCGTCTCCCTGCCTGTGCCGTGGCACACGCCTCTGCCATGGACACAGTGGGCAGATGCCCCCATTGGAATAGGCTGCCCAGGGAGGGGGTGGATTCGCCATCCCTGGAGGTGTTTAAAGAAAGGGTAGATGTGGTACTTGGGGATATGGTTTAGAAGTGGTTTTGTCAGGTTAGGGTAATGGTTGGACTAGATGACCTTAAAGGTCCCTTCCAACCTCAACAATTCTATGGTTCTATGATTCTATGCTCCTACAGAAGCGTGGAAGGTGTTGACTCCTCAGGAGCTGTGGTTGGATTTTATTCCGTTCCCTGTTTACGGCATCCAGAACGCCGGGTTGGATGGCATCTTAGTGATCCATGCGTCTGTGGCGGTCCTGGGGAAATCAGAGAGCCGGTTTACCGTTTCTGAAGGGGAATATGGATTATCATTAAATCTGGAATGGGTCTCCTGAGAGTCTCTTCTGAAGGGAACATACATATCAATAATTCGTTTTCTATATCGGGATCCTAATGTATTCGCTTGCAGTAACATAAATTCACAGCAAATGGTCGTGGGTTTTGGCATCTTTTCCTAACGCCCCATACGCCTCAAGGAGATTTTATTCTTCCACAGACCTGTAACGTAACTAATTCTTTAATTGCCATAGCTTATTTCATGGTGGATAACTTCAGTGATAAAAGCTTCCTTGATATCTGGGTGTCTCAGCGTGAAGACTCAGCTGGGACCAGGGCCGCCAGCCCGCGTGCCGTGCTGGGGGAGATGCTCTGCCCAGGTCTGGCAGTCGGGATCGCGTCCGCCGGGAGCCCTGCCTCGCCGAGGAAACGGACGTGCTGGTTGGTGTTTTAGCAGGAGTTGTTTATTCGGAGACGTGCTATTAAACATTTGGCTGTATTTCCTGCGTGGACAAACTCATACCGAGCCACCGGCGCATTGCTGTGCGACGCTCTAGGAAAATGCCTCTTTGGGAGAGAACTTTTAGAGTTGAAATACTCCAAACTCGCTGCTCACACAGCGCGTTCAGCGGCGCCAGCACTTCTGGGCAGCGCAGTGGGAGGGGAAGATCGGTAAGGGGTAGCGTGAGATGTCAGCAGATGAGGGCAGCTGTCCTGGGGACGCTCTTGTCCCGCGGAATGAGGGTGCGTGTGGGGCTCATGGAGGTCGGGGGACCACGGGCTCGGTGGGGTCGGGTGGAAGACAGAGGGTGCGGGTGATTTCTCGCTACCCTGGCACACGCAGAACTGTCCTAATCACAGCTCTCCCCAAGCGACCCGCGCCCGTGCTGGATTTTAAGCATCGTGCACTGATATTTCCATTTGGCCAAAGGTCCGAAGGGCGCTCTCAGTTTCGCGGGAGGTGAACGGACGGGGCGCAGCTGCAGGTTGCTTTTACTCCCCCGCTTTTCCCCGTTCTTAAGTGACGTGCCGGCGTACGGGCCGTGCTGGGTTGGCTGCCTGCCCGCTGGAGCCCCTACGCCGTCCCGTCCCTCAACACGTGCCCGCAGCGAGCTCCGGGGAAGGGGTTTGCTCTAACAGGTGAGTCAATATTGGTGGGAAAATTGCTAAATCGTGAGATGCTGTACTATGGCTTTTACGCTGCGTTTTCTTCGCTCTCTCAGCCGGGCAGCGTCAGTGCAGAGCAACCAAATACCGCTGACCGGATGAACGTGTTTCACTTACGGGTCGTCACTTGGTCTGTAAAGTTGGGTTCCTGGGAGGCACTTGGGAAACAGGGGGAGCCTTCGACTGCAAGAAAGGAAAATAAATTCACAAAGAAATAAAGAGCCTGTTTCTGGGTCCTCCTTTTGTGAATAGTCTTTCCAGTGACGTGTTGGGAATGGGCTGAGTTATAGCAAAATCAGGAACGGGGGAGAGCTGCGGGGAGGAAAAACAGTCGTCACCTTTAACTGGTGTAACGCCAAGCAACTGTCTTTACACTCAATTAATTCATGTGTCGTTTTGGACACAAACCACTATGGATAACGTTTTTGGTTTTGTATGATTAAGGGAGAAAAGGTGGAATAAAAGGATTAAATTGCTTTCTCAGGCTTTTCCCCCTCGTGTTTGATTCCTTCCACCATCGTTTGGTGTGATTTCGGTGGGGTGAGGGATCCTTCCCCTTCCTCATCTGCTTTTAATAAAGGGCAGATTTTGAAACTTAACAGATTGAACTTTCTTTTTTGAAAACAATATGCTTCATGGCAACAACTGAGAGTTTTGCATAAACGTTATGAAGCAAAGTGAGGAGCAAGAGCTTTTGGGATTGCGGCTCAGCTTGAGCATGTTTTCGTTGAATTTCAGTGAAAGATCAACGGTGTGGTGGGTTCAGCATTTGCAAACGTTGAAGCAGCAAAGGGTACTTGCAGGGCAGGTTTGGCTTATTCGCCTTAATTATCCTTGTGGTTTGAGCGCTGTTACAGTACCATTAAGTCGTGAGCGGGGTGACTGCTTGTATTCCAGCCAGGATATTTTGAACATGGTGAAAAAAATTATCTGTGGGCTTTTAAATATAGTTTAGCAAATAAAAATCTTTGTTGCAGTAAATTAAAAAAAATAAGTGATGTTTTGACTTCACAAGTCATCTTAAAATACATTGTAGAAGCGCAGCAAAGGCGTTTAGAACCGTTCTGTGGCTTGCGAAGTTTCTGAAATAAGGTGCCAAAGGCTGCAGCCCGTTACAGCGCGCCGTACGGCTTTATCCAGTAACCGGGGGTTGGAGAAGATCGCAGAAAGGCTGAGAAAAGGGGGTGAACGGTATATAACGTGGATGCGGTGCGGTGCCGGGTGAGGAGCCCTCATAGCCAGCCAGAAACGATGCGGGGGGGATTCTTTTGCGTGTAGGTGGGGGCCGTGGGGGCCAGGACCCCTTTTTGGGTGATGGCAGGTGGCCCGTGGGCACGTTCTGCCCAAATCAAGGGCACCGTCCCTTCAGCGCAAGGCAACGGGTTTGCAGTAGTCGTTCAGGTAATTGCTTTGTAATTGGCTGCATCGCCTTTTTTTCCCCTGTTTAATAAATAGCGTGAATAAAGCTGAGCCACATGTGGTGGGATTGTAATTCAAATCCCATTCACTAAAGTCTGAACATTTTTCATTTAGCATGTAAAGGCAGTTTCGATGTGAATTATTCCAAAAGGATCTCTGTGGACTAATGACATTAGCGTCTAGATAGATTGAAATTGTTTGAGTAATTGATGCTGCAACTGCACCATTGTGGGGGAGAAGAGGAGGAACCCGGTGATGGAGTGTGCGCTCCTCTGTTGCGGAGCATCGGGGGCTGAACGTGCCCGATGGGTGGAAAGGCACGAGGTGAGGAACCCCAGCGCCCGTGGCGGGCTCCACGCCGCGGCACGGCTGTCCTTCCGCTGTCTCCAGCTTCCCCTTGACTTGCCTGCAGAGCAGCGGCAGACATCATACTTCTCCTTGGACCCCCCCAATCACAAACCAGAACACACAAAAAAATTTAATATACATATACTTATGTATTATTTAGCTGTCTTTATTAAATAAAACGTTAGAACAAGTGTGCAGGCAAGAAACAAGCTAACGGGCCCCCCTGCACCCCCCTCTGGAACGTGAGGGTTGTGTCACTGCGAAGGCTGTGCAGCGCAAATACGCGTTGACATTTATATTGACGATTTCAGTTTAGAGAAATTCAAAATTAAATATATTTTCTGCCAGCTCTGTGGGAGAATCCATTTACGAAAACAAAATCCAATAGGAGATCTAAAGATTGGTGGCCAGAAATGAAATATTTTAAGAATAAAATATATGGAGATTGGATTGCTGGATCTGTGGTCTCGGTTTAACGTGCTGGGGACGGGAGATGGGAGTGGAGGTTTGTTGGCCCGGACTTTGTCCCAGTGTTTGCAATTTAGATGAGAAAGCTTACAGGAAAAAAGCACAAAACTTAACATACTTTTTGGACCAGAGGCAGAGGTCTGCTTTTACTTTTTTGACCACGTAGTTGTCTTCCTGCGTGTGCGCAGAGAAAGCAAGTCTTTAAGGGCAGGTCGCTCATCACGCAGCTCCCAGAGCGTTTTCGGGGGGTGCAGCGCAGCGAGGTGAACTCGCGGCCGCTCCTTGCAAGACGAGGAGGTTTCCTTTTTCCGTGGGATCCCTGCGACTGCACGGAGGATCCAGATGCTGAAGCAGCGTGTGCCTTGTAATCTTGTAATTGCGTTGTGGGCTGTGACGGAGATAAAGGCTTCCACTGGAAACGAGGAGCCTCAGTGTCTCTGCGTTGCACGCCTGGGTTTTAATGTGTTTATATTTATTTATTTATTTCACCGTGTGTTGGAAGGGAAAGCAAATCTCGTTTGCTGTATTGCTGCTAATTTTGTATGCACCAGAGATGCATTAAACATTTTAATTTCCTGAGTTCCTGTTGGAAAGACGGATATCGCTTGCCAAAGTGTAGTGGGGAAGGGGAGGCAGTAAGAGCAGAGTCGTGTCAAGAGGTTTGAAGGCGGCGGAGTTCCTGGACAAAATCTGGTATTGTCCCCAAAACGCAGTACAGACACAAAAGCTGGCGAACAGGATTTCAGAGCGTGGCCTTGTCCTGCACGTGGGCACATTTTAATGGCCACCGCTTTGTAGGATCTTATTGACTCACCCTTTTTATAGGCAAGAGGTAAGAATTAATTAGCCAGTGTTTGTACAACTCTTTGGAAATAGAAGGCATTAATTGCATACTGGTACGCTGTTGGCAGAACGAAGGGGAGCGCCGCGGGGAGGAGCGGGGCTGGGGCGGCCTGGCAGGAGCGCGTTCCCTGCCCTCGCCGCGTCCCGGTCGGTCGGTGTCCATCCCGGGCGGAACGCCGTTCCCGTGAGAGCCAGACACGGCGGGCGCAGACCGACAGCGGTGGCGGAGGTGGTTTGCTTCTCCTGCTCGTGACCCTTTCACACCTTCAGAGCTGCAGTTGTGGTCTCCGGGAAACGCGTGTACTGCTCTTAATGGCAGAGTTGCGTGAACAGAGTCCGGGAACTGAATCCCTCCGGGATCCGGGTGGGATGCTGTATCCACGCCTGGATGCCGTGCGTCTGTGAGCAGCAGGTGGTGAGAGTTGTACTTAATGGTTCAGCTTGATGCTTTGTCAGGGTTTTATAGATGGTCTCACTTTGGGTGCCAACTGTGCCAAAAGTGCCTCAACCAGCTCCTGGAAAATAACCTTGTTGGGGGAAAAAAAAAATAAAATACATAAGCAGGTGAGCATCTTAAACGAAAGGGCACTAATGAGATGCGGGCCCCTGCTAAGGTCGTTGAGATGATGGCTGGTGGTGGGATGGAGCTGACGGGCACAAGATCGTTGGTGCTTTCCATTCGCTGGAGGTGCCGGGTTTGAAAGCGTGGTACAGCCCGCCAGTGAGCAAACCAAATGTGCCGTTTCTTAGAATAAATTAACTGGCTTTCTCATGGGGACTCGGGTGGACTCAGGCTGTTCAGCACTTTCCAGGAGACACGCAGCGCCCTGTGGGATAAGCTCGTGGCCGAAGCTGCGACAGGTTTGTTACCCAAAGCTGAAGGAATTAGTTTGAAACAGGAGCCATTCTTAGTGCGTCTGCTGTAGGTCAGATTAAAATGAAAAACCCATAGGGAGAGAGGGCTGTATTGTATCCATGCTACAACAAGAAAGCACAAGTGACACTATTAGCAATTAAAGTAATGGAGCAAATGTAAATTATTGTATTTCAGAGGGAAAAAACTATTTTTCTACTCCCTGCTTGTCTTAAAAATGTCATAGACGTTGGGCTGTGTTTAGCAGTTGCCTCATCTTTGCAAAATATCTTTTCCTTATAACTGTATGATAATGTATTCGTCCATTCCGGCGTTCCCATATTTCTGCTGCCATCGCGTGGCTGCTGGGGATTAACCGCGCTCGCCCGTGCGGGGAGAGACCCTGCGCCGTCCCAGGGGGCTGCTGCCCACGCAGCTGCAGCCGGACGCCCCGAGACCCCCGGGGCCGTGGCGCTGGTCCCCAGGGCGGCCGGCATCCCCCGCCGTGCCCTCTGCACTGGAGCCTCCCTCCGTCCCTTCGTGCCGATGCTCTGGATGGAGCCGCTTTTGCTTTTCCGCCTGGGCCCCCGCAGCTCCCGCTCCCCGCAGCGATGCTCCTGGGCTCCTGCAGCTCCAGCCGCCCTCCCCTCCTGTGCCGGTGCTGGTGCCGTACCGCCGGCGGCGCCGTCCTGCCCTTTGCGTGAGAAGGATGCAGGATGCGATGAATTTGTGCGCGCCGTGAGACAGACCCCTCTGTACGGAGCTCTGCGCTCCCCCGGCAGCCTCTCCCCGGAGTGGCGTTGTCGCACCCGCCTGCCTTTGCGCCCGTTTGGGATTTACCAGGCGGCGCATCCCTGTGATTTCCAGTGCCCTCCCCCCCAGGTGTTTACTGGAGCATGCTGAGAAATCACCTGCCGACCTTGGGCAACCTGATGAGGCTCAATTTTATTTTTTTCCTCCCTCTTCTACACTGGGATGAAAAAAAAAAAACCAATAGTGTTTTCAAGGGCGAGAGGCCTGGGCTGGTGCTCCCGTCGCCGCTCTCAGCCAAAGCGGAGCCTCAGTCCGCCCGTCCGTGACGCGTGCTGTGGCCAGCAGGCTCGGGGGGCCCTGCATGGGACCTCTCATGAAACAAGTTTAGCTAAACCGGTATCTAAACGTCTCAGTTAAGCGTTTGAGGGGGCAGATAGCAGCGATTTGTGAGAGCAGAAACTTTTCTCGTCACTGGCTAAAATATCTCTGCCTCCTTTGTCTCAGCGGGTATTTACACGTTCACGCCGAGCACAGCCCCAGCGACGGGCGGGAGGGTTCAGCTCGCGCGGTCGCAAGGAGGACCCAGGTCCGAACTGGGACCGGACCCGCCGCCCTCGCTGCACGCCAGCGGCATCCGCACCAGTGCGCCAGCGCCTCCCGGGCTCCGGCTCTCATCTCCTCTGCAGACGCCTTGAGATCTCAGGACTCGTACTGGGGTGCGGTATTACCCTGACTGCCGACCTCCATGGGCAACTTCTGTGCTCTGGAAGGAAAAAACAAAAATTAAAAAAAATAATCACATTTCATTTTTAGCTTACATCATTAATTTGGAGTGCTGCTTTTAACATTATTTTGAAAGAATAAAAAACTGGAAGTGACACAAAAATTCTGCAGATTAGAACCAGGGAAGATTTGATGTTCCTCTGTAATCGCAAGGCTTTGCAAAGCTACGCTCGATTTAACGTGAGTTCTCAAAATAAGGTGAGGTTACCCCGGACTTTTATAAGATAACTGGGTTGCATGAAGTTAAAGATTCAGATCCCCAAATTAATTAATAAGTTAGGATTCAGGTCTCCAAATGCGAAGTGGAGGGCTGGCGCCGGCCAGTCCCGGCGTGCCGTGGTTGCCCTGGGGGCTGCGCGCGGTGGCGGTTGGTGGGGCTGTGCCAGGGCGCCCGTCCCCGACCGCCGCCATCCCCGACCGGGCGTCCCCCCGCACCCCTCCGGGACAGCTTTTCCGTGCCTGCTTATGGCTGCTGCTTGTCACTTACCACAACAAATGTGTTGTATTTTTCCATTAAAAGCCCCCGTGCTACTGAGGACTGCAACGTTTTAGAGCACTATAAATATGTTTTTGAAGATTATGCCTTCTGTCTGACCTGAGTATATTCTATAATACTGCGTGGGTGTTTCTGTTGATGGTTACACTTTGCCTGCAGTTTTTGTATGCCTGTTGCCATAAACAAATTTTGAATAGAAGAAGAACGAGGAAATATTTTTATGCTTAGGCACTGGAGGTTGGTTATAGCGGTGCCTGTGGGTTTGCTGCACTGGCTCTCGCTCCTGCCGCTCTTAGGTGTGAGCGTGCACCAGGTAGGCAGCGGCTTTGCCCCTTCCCTGTCCTTTGTTGGTCGGGCGCGCTGTCATCCTCGGGGGCAGTTTCCATTTGGTATGTAACATCTTCCTGCCACAGCCAGGATAATTTATTTTAGCTTTTTCCTGCTAAAGGGAAGCATGTTCTTGAGCTTAAAAAGATGAGATACCTTCTCCTTTCCTGCCTCTCATGTGCTTCCCTTCACGTCCATCCTCTCTCAGAGATGCGGCTGTGTCCAACACTTGGACTTAATTTTTAACGAGAGTTTCCCTTTGTTCCGCTTTTTGTAGGCTCTGCGTAGCTCTCCGAAGACAGAGCTGCAGACTCTTTGGAAAACAATTGAGTAGTATGAAACATAACAAAACTTTCACATACTTGTTGCTGAGCTGCCCAGTGCCCTGCACAATGCAAACCCATTAGGAAAACAAATACGTCTCTCTTAACTAATGATTAAAATATCCATTTATGACATACCTGTTAGATTTTGACATCTGTCTGTCTTGACATTCAGCCTGTTCCTTTGGGTACTGGGCTGGGGTTGGGTTTTTCTGGGTGAGCCTGAGATGCTGGCGGACGAGCTCTGCGTGCTGCGACCGCGCGTACTCGGGGACCGGCGTCGGGAGCCCGGGAGAATGCCTTGCATTTTGGTCACTAGTGGTGGTGCTCTTTTGGGTCATTGCTTCATTATCTGTCTGTTGTAGCAGAGAATTTTGTGTGGCTAAATACGTGAGCGGCAGTTGCTGTGTGTGGTGTACGAGTTCCCTGCGCTGGCACCCCCAGCCCCCGCGGTGGCCCCTAAGCATCGGTGAGAGGCAGACGAAACTGCCTCACGCACTGCTTGTGATGGAAGGTTGGGGATTAGATACGTGCTGGATAAAAATAAATTTTGAGCATTGACAGTGGTGTATTAACTTGAAATATCTGAGAAACATCCATCTAAAACCAGTCAGTTTCTTTTCCCTCTTACTTTCATACTAAGAGATATGTTTAGACTTCAGGGTCTTTTTAATCTCCCCTTGTTGGAATAATAAAATATCCGTTTATAACTACAAAAGCGTGATCAATTTTTGTGTTAAATCATGAACTTTCTTGGTAACGCTTGCTGAGGTTTCTGCCCCTGGCTCCGAGCCCCGTGCTCCCAACCCGCGATCCTGCCCCATCTCCATCCTTGGGGCGGGCGGAGAAAGTGCCCAAACCCCAGCGGCCCTTCAGTGCCCGGTTTATCACGCTTTTGAATTAACACTTTTTGAGCTGCAGTAATTGTACAAAATATATGGAAGGGTTTTGATTACAAATCCGAAATCTGAAGGTTTATTAATGGCTGGAGGGCACTGGGATTTAATACTTGCATGTTGTCTTGTCAATTCACAGCATTTAAAAAACCAGCAGTGGTTGAGATGATTCTATATATAGCAACTTTATTTGAATAGGCTGCATAGGTTTCAGAGTAAATATTAATTCTATTATGCTATAAACTGTTATTTATCATGACAGAAAGCCATAAAGTTCTTTTACTAGAATATAGCCAGTAAATTCCATATCCTAGATGAGATACATCACACATTGAATTCCAGCGGCAATTACCAACACACTTTATACATGTCGGTATTAAACACACGTAAAGATGAGTCGTGGAAACCCCTCTTTAGCCCTTATCCAGCATCAGCAGAGGACGGCACTCGCATCACCGCGAGCACTGGCCGGGGTCGGAGAGAAAAGTGCCATGGAGCAGTAACTCCCTGATACAGCTTCTTGCGTATTATATGTTTGACTTCTTTAATTACCTAAATTACTCATTAAAAGTGCCTCATAATTGCCTGACTCTGAGGTATTGAGAGAAGTCTAGGTTTTAATTACGGGGTTTTTTGTGGTTTTTTTTTTTTTTT